>SRPU01000369.1:0-20757 GCA_018360185.1 Claviceps lovelessii | reverse complement strand
TAATAACTTTATTTTCTTACTTCTTTATATTAATAATATTATTATAGTAGCTTCCTTAAATGCTATTATAGACTTAGTGCTTAATATACTAAAATTATAATATAAGCTTAAGCAACTAAGTATAGTTAGAATATTCCTTAGTATATAATTTAAATAGAATTATAACTATTAAATTATTTTACTTTATTAGATAAAGTATATTAATTCTATTCTTTAATAGTATAATACTTCTAACTTAAACCTAGCTTATATACCTTAGCTACCTAAGCTTAAGATTTCTCTAAATTAGAAAGACCTTTTAATAATTAGAATTCTAAAGGATTAGTAATATAAAATTAGTTACTTTAACTAGCTCTTAATATATATAAGACCTAATATTATATATATAGTGAATAAGCTTAGTATAGCGAATTTAGCCCTAAAGTAAATTTATATAGACCTAAAGAAATACCTTTAGAGATATCTTTAAGGGATAAAAGAACTAGGGGTTCTTCTTAGTAGTATACCTAGTTAAAGTACTACTAATTATACTTTCTAAGTCTATAGATATAGTAATGCCTCTTATAGTAATAACCTTAATATAAGGCACTCTACTACTAGTTATATTATAATAGTTAATAGCAGCGCTATTCTTTAGGCCTTAAAATAGCAATCTATAGTTGCTTTAAGCACTATAAAGGCTAAATTCCTTAATCTTACGCCTATAGCGCTCTCTATAACTTAGGTCTCTTAACTAATTAAAGACTTTAGCTTTAGTTAAATCTATTCTTTATTATTATTTATAGATAGTTAGAATGCTAAGGCAAATATACTAAATAAGAAGTATTATAGCTATATAAGGCATATTAATTTATAATACAAATAGGTTATATAGAGAATTTGTAATAGCCTCTTTTACCTTAAGCAGGTTAGCACTAATTAAATAATTGCTAATAGCTTTACTAAAGGCCTTAAGTATAATAAATATAATAACTTTATACACATACTTAATATAATTGTAAAGTCTAAGCTTCCTACGCACAAGCATTATTAACTACGCTTATATATTTCCCCTTTCCTCCTTTTCTATACGTTTTCCTTATAATTTCTATTGCTTATATATTAATATTAGTTATAATTTATTAACCTTATTAGAAAGCCTAACCTTCCTTACGCAAATTTTCTTTAAACCCTTTAATATATCTAATATTTTCTATATTACACTCCTTTATAAATAGATATTATATATATTTAGTATAGGCTAATTATTTAGCTATAGGGATAGTGTTATATATTGCAAGATTCCTAGGTTCCTCTTAGCCTAATCTCTTTAGAACCTATAGACTATAATGCCCTAGTTTAGCCTTATATCTTAGGCATCTTACCAGATATGCCTATACTATACATTTTATGTGGTGTGAGCATTCTTAGATAGATCATGAATACACCATCAGCTCCTTCTGGATGTAACATAAACTATAAGAAATAATTTATAACCTTAGCTAGCTTAAAATTAGCTTTATTAAGGTTTATTATTATAAGTAAAGTATATTAAATAATTCCCTTTACTAGTATATAATTAGTAATAATATTTATAGCTAATAAGTTAAATTAAGCTATTTTTCTTAGCTTTTTTATTCTCTATATAATAGTAGTAACCTTTACTTTTATTAAGCTATACCTCTTTTTAATAGCTAAGGTTAGTTAGAAAAAAAATAAAATAAAGTAAAGCTTATTACTATTAATATTTTTACTAAAGATACTAATACTATTTTAATTAATAGCTAATTAAAAGGTATATAGGCTAAAACCCTTCTTATATATATTAACCTTAAAGAAAAGGGGTCTCTTAGGGTTATAATACTAAAGTAGAATCTTAGTATATAAAAGTTCTTAAATTAATTTAAAAGATATAATTTTATACTTTAATAGTATAAAATTTGCCTATTAAGCTATATGCTTTTATACCTATTTAAATAACCTAATAGAAAGCTTATTTTTTTATAAAGGTTATAAAGAATTCTAATTTTTTTATTTTATAGGGGTTTAATATATAAATTAAACTAAGGGATCCTTATATAAAGAAAGCTAGCTATACTAATAAAGGTTTTAAAACTTAAGAGTATAGTAGGTATTTAAAGGTTTTTAAAGGCTTTAATATAGTTACTAATATTAATAATACTATTTATATTTATAATAAAACCTAAAAGCTAAATTAAGAAATAACTAATAAATAACTTTTTAGCTATAATATATAAATAATACTTTTTAAGAATTTAGAAAATAATCTTAAGGTAAGCTAAGTATTTTTTAAAGGTATTAAAGAAAATTATAATATTATTAATATATAGTTATATAAAGGCTTAATGCTTATAGAATTACTTATTTATAAAACGCTAAGCATATACTAAGGAATTCTTATATCTCTATATTATAATATAGAATACCTTAATTTCTCTTTTAAAGATTATTACTATTTTATTATAGTGCTTATACTATACTAAAAGCTAGTTAAAGAAGCCTAAAGTATTTAAAAGAAATATTTAATACTTTTTATATATATTCTTTATAATATTACCTTAGTTAGGCAAAGGGTATATATTTAAAATAGTAATATTATTTATAAGCCTTATATTAATTATTACTCTTTTTTTATATTCTTTTCTAGTATTATACTAAATAAGAAAGCTAGGGTATAGGTATAGTGCTTTTTTACCTACTTTAAGGCAAAATACCTTACCTACCTTATACTTTTTATTAAAGATTTTATAGAATTTCTTAAAATCTTTTTTACTTAAGTAATATATTTATAAAGGTTTTAACTAATTTTACTAACTATTAATGAAGTTAATATATATTTACTCTTCCTTAGGTATTAGCACTACCCCTTAGTTATAGTAAATATTATATTTATTAGTAAGCTTAATAAGTTTTTTTATAGTAATAGAGTTAAGATTTATAATCTTAATACTAAACTTATTTATAATAAATAGTATATTATTTAGGTATATAATGCTATATAAAGGAATACTACTATTAATTACCTTTAAATTAAGATTATTAGTATTTTTTTTAATATTTTCTTTAGTTTTAAAAAAAAGAATATTTTTTAAAACTACTAGCTCTTTATAGCCTTTAGGGATATTAATATCTTAACTATAGAAAGTAAAAAAATTCTTAATATTATTTACTATAAAGTAAGAGTTTATAAAGTTTAATTTATAGAGGTTTCCTAGCCTTTAATTAAGCTTAATATAGATTAAGAAATTTATAAAGTTATAAATTAATAAGTATTTAGCTTATTTATAATTTATAATACTATTAAAAATTTAGTAGTTCTTTAAAATAAAATAATAAATACTAGTAGCCTTATATACTATATAGTTCTTTTAAAAAACTAGTATAAATTCTAAGCTATATAGTAGTATAGTAATATTATATATTATAATAATACTTTTAATTAAAACTATATTAGTAAGGTAAAAAATATAGCTAGGTATAGTTATATTATATATAGATTAGAAAATAACCCTAGGGTTAATAAAGTTAATTTTAATGCTATAATTATATATAAAATCTATACTAATTAATAATTTTAATATAAGTTTCTTTATTATATTAATAGTTATAGTAAAGTAGCTAAATACTAACTTTTCTTTAGCTTTTTTTTTAATATAAAAGTTAAAGGTAGTAGTTTTTATAATATAAAAGAAGGAATTTATACTATTTATAGGTTTAGGCTTTTAGGTTCTTTATTAAATATTATATTTATTTTATTAAAGCTACTTCTTATTAACTAATATTAATAAGGTTTCTTTATTAAGGTAAATTTTATAGTTTTACCTTTAGTTATTAAAGTAAAGGTTTACTTTAAAATAAGTAGTTACTTTTTATTTCCTAGTAATTTCTAATTAGTATAGCCTTATTATTACTTTAATAACTTAGCTATTAGTTAGTTCTTTAAATACTATAATTTTTTTATAGTATAAGTTAAGGGAAAGTATTAGCTCTTTAGTATAAAAAGTATTTATAAAGTTAGATTTATTTTTATTTAAATTACTTTTAATAATATCTTTTTTAACTATATAATATTTTAATAAGGTAAGGTAAAATTCCTTAGCTTTTATATTAAAGTTATTTACTATAACTATATAGTTTATATTATTATTATCCTTAGGCGTCTATTTTCTATAAAAATAAGGTTTATAGCTTTAATAGTTATATTAAAGGCACTTAAAGGATTTATAATAATAAGGCTTAGCTTTTTTTTACTACTTAGAAGTATTTACCTCCCTAGCATTAAGGGTAGGTATAGGTATATTTTTATTAGAGTTCTTAGGAAATTACTATAAAGCCTTTTTATAATTCTTATAAAAGTAATTATAATTAGGCTAAAAAGGGTATAATTAGCTTTATAGCTAGTGGTTTCTACTATTATACTTATTACTAGTATTATAGTATTACTTATAGCTTTATAAGTATTAGTAGCGTCTGCTTTATTAATACTAAGGTAAGCTATAACTATTATTATAATAACTATTATAATAAGGTAGTTTATTTTAGTAGGCTTTTACTATAAAGTAAGGGGTATTATTTTCTATTAAGTTTAAGTTTTTTATAAAAAGGTAAGTAAAAGCTTAGACTTTATCTTTCTTAGCTTTATAGTAGGTTTTATTACTTAGAATAAAGTCCTTTAAGTCTTACCTCTTACCTTTTACTAAGTTAATATATATATTTTAGTAATTAGATTTTATTAGTTAAGAATAGATTTAGTAGAGTTTTATATAAAGCTTATAGTAAAGGTAAGTAAGAAGCTAAAGGTTAGTAAATTCCCTATTAGCTTTAATATAGAAGAAAATCTTTACTATAAATTTTTATAAAGATATTTTAAATAATATATTATTTTTAGTAAATTTAGCTTAGTTAAGCTAAGCTATAGCATTTTAAAGTTTTATACTAAATTTCTTTTTAATTATAATAAAAACTAACTTAAAATTATAAAATATTATAGCCCTTTCTTTATTATTAAGGTATTAGTAATACTATATATAAGTAGTACTATAGAAGAGATACTATACTTAGTGCTTAATTTACTCTTAGTAGCTAATACTAATATAACTATAGTAGTCTTTAACTACTTAAATCTAAGGGTTTATATTAGTAAATATAGTAGATTTACCTTTATATTTAATAGCTTTACTATTAATTTTATTTAAATTTATTTTAAGGTTAAGGTATTTAATTTTTTTAAGCTTTTATAAGGATTTTACTAAATAATTAAAGGTTATTAAAGTATAAGTAGTGTAATTTTTATAGAGATACTTCTCTTTAAAGTACTATTTTATTAGTATAAATAATAGCTTTTAAGTATATTTAGTATTTTTAAGGGGTAGCTTTTTATAAAGAGAGGGATTATATAAAGTTTTATAATACTTATTATTAGCTAGCTACTTTTTAAATTAAGTAGTTTTAGTATATTAGCTATTAAAAGCTAGTAAATAGAATAGTTATACTTATTATATACCTATAGTTTTAAAGAATACTATAAGGTATTATATATTTAAGGCTAGAACTTACTTAAAGGGAAATATAAAGTATTAGGCTAGTTTTATAACTTACTAATAGGATTTTACTAGCCTAGAGGAGTTTAGGGCTATTATTATATAGGTAACTATATTATTAATTTCCCTAGTATTATTATAGTAAATTTTATTAAAAATAGCTTTCTACTAATTATATATATTAATAAGGAATTATTTAAATTTATTATTTATATTAGGTTTATACTAGTGCCTTTAAGTCTTTATTATTTTAAAAAAGGGTGTATATTTTATATAATTTTTAGAAAAGATAGAACTTACTTTATTTTAGTTAATTTTTATAAAATTTAAAGAAGCTTTTAAAAAGGTAGTTAGTATATTATAAGTTAAATAAGAGTAGGTTCTTAATTTTAAAATAATTTTTTAATAGAAACTAGCACTAATATAGTTTTCTTTTTATAAAGAAGTATTATTTTCCTTAATATAAAATAAGATATTTAGGGTCTTTAAAGGTTCTTTAACTCCTATACTTAAGGATTCCTCTATTAAGGTATCTTTAGAAATATTATATATTACTATATTAGTAATGTTTTCTAAGCATTTTAAGCTATTTTTTAGTATAGTGCTTTTAATCTCTAGCACTAGATTTACTTTTTTAAAAAGGCATTTAAGCTTAGCCCTATAAATAATACCTTTTACTATTTTCTACTTAATATTAATAGTTATAAAGTTTATAGGGTTTTAATAAATTAGTCTTTTAATAATAAGAGGCTTTAGGTATATTTTAAGATTACTATTAATATATTAATATTTAGTAAGAGAATATTTAGTAAGAGTTTAAAGGTTCTTAATATTCTCTTATAATAAAAAGGGTCTTTTCTTATTCTTAATATTAGAAAAATCTTAATAAAAAGCCTAGAAATAATATATTTACTATAGCTAGTTCTTAGTAGTAAAGCTAGTAATTGAAGAATTTAAATTAATAAATAAAAGTTACTAGTTTTCTTTAGTTATTAATATAACGCTTATAGTTTTTATTAATAAGTTTTATATAATAAATAGGTATATAAAAGAAATAGTAATTACTATTACTTATTATATACTAAATATTATATATAAATAGGGGGTACTTATATAATAGGTATAGTATATTATAAAGGTTATAAAGAGAGAACACTTAAGTTATAAATAGGTAGTTAAGTGTATATATAGTTAAAGTTGTTCTCTCTAAGCTAGATGTGGCGGAACCCTTCTTTATAAGGTGGGTTCCGCCTCTGGGGGTGGACCGTAACATTACTAAGTATTTTTATTACTTACCCTTATATTTATAGGTTATAATTTATTCTATCTTATATACCTTAGTATCTTCCTTAAAGGATAGCTATACTAGCATTACTTTCTTTTAGCTTAGGTTACTATAAAATAGTTTAAGGCTTATAATATTAAATATATTATATAGTTTTATAGTTAAAGATAGTTTAAGTTAATAAGTAAGGCCATAATAACTAACTCTTTTAGTAATTTAATAGAGTTTTAAATATTTTATTATAAGCTTTTAGCTTAGCTACTATAAGTTAATATTTTTGATAAATAAAAGAATATAATTTTTAATATTAAACTTTATTAGCTTATATTTAATATTATAGTATTTTATATACTAAGCTTAGGTATTACTAAGTAGCTACTTTATTTTTATATATTTATTTTATAGTTTTTTTACCCTAACCTTTATATCTTAATTAATAATATTTAGTAGCTTTATTACTTAGTTTAGTTCTTTAGGTTTATAACTTTATAGTAACTTTACTAATATATAGCTATAAGCTATATAATAGCTAGTATTATATATAAACTATATAAAGGCTAAGTAATTTAGCTAGTTAGTTTACTTTATATACCTAAAAGCTTATAAATAGTATTTTAAGATTTAGTTTATTCTTTTAGTTTAATTATTTATTTAAGGGTAAAATATAATACTAAGTAGCTACTTAGTTACTAAAAGGTAGTAAAAAGTCCTTTAAAATTTACTAATAAAAATAGTGTCTTTATTATTTATAATACCTTTTAGTATACTATAGTTTTAAGAGATATTTTTAATAAAAATAATTACTAAGTTACTATTAATTACCTTTATAGTTATAGTAATATATAGTATATACTTAGAAAATCTATTTATTATTATTAGAATTATATTATATATTTTACTATTTAACTATTTAATTAGAGATAAACTTATAATAAAGTTTATTAAGATTTCTTAAAATAGTTTCTTTAGTACTAATAGTATTACTAGCTTACTATAAAATTAGTATAACCTTAGCTTATTAAGCTAATAACTTATATAATTATTAATATAGGTTTTAATATTTTATTTTAGCCCTAGCTAAAAGTATTAGCTTATAACTTATTTAATAATCTTACTTACTTTATAATAGGTTACTATAAAGTTATTATAAGTTAGCTATAAAATCTTACTTTTTATTTTAGCTAAGATATATACCTAGCTTTTATATAGTAATAGTTTATTTTTATTAACTATTTAAGTAATACTTTTTAAGAATACTAGTATTTTACTATTACTTAATAGCTTTAATTACTACTATACTAAGGTATCCCTTAACTATATAAACTTTAAAGTTTTAAATATTAAAGTAATTAATTCCTTATAGTTAGCTTTATTAAAAATTAATTTAAAAGAGATTCTTTAAATAGCTAATAACCTTACTATAAGCTTTTAATAAATTCTATCTTTAAATAAAAGTTTATTATATAATAAATAGGGCTATACTAAGTACTTTATAAAGTTAAGAGAATATTTAATTTTATTCTTTAAAACTTTAATATCTTAGCTACCTACCCCCTTACTTATAGTATTTATACTATATATAGGCTAATTCTTTTATAATATTTAGGCATTTAAACCTAAACTATTAGGTTTT
The DNA here is from genome assembly GCA_018360185.1 of Claviceps lovelessii. Taxonomy (NCBI): domain Eukaryota; kingdom Fungi; phylum Ascomycota; class Sordariomycetes; order Hypocreales; family Clavicipitaceae; genus Claviceps; species Claviceps lovelessii. The sequence goes on along the minus strand of SRPU01000369.1, from coordinate 12,299 downwards.
AGCTATAAACTTATTTTATTATAAGGTTAAAGTATACTTACTTTAACTTATATTATTTTATATAATTTATTTTACTTAGCTTAGCCTTTATTTTATAATAAAAAGACTTAGGTAAAGTATATAGTAATTAGCTTAGTTATTGCTTATATATAGCTGAGTTTTAAATTATTATTAGTAAGTAATAAAGCTAGCTAGTATAATAATTTAGTAGTCTTATTCTAAGTATTTAGAGTACTAGCTACTAGCTATATATTATAGCTATATTACTTACTAGCTATAAACTTTATAAGAAATAGTAGTAAATATAATATATATACTTTTACTACTACCTTTTTTAAAAAGTAGTTTAATCTTTAAAATAAGCTATTTATAAAGTTTAGCTTACTTAGCTAATACTTTATAATAAACTTAAATAAGTATAGCTTATTAAGGGTATTTACTTAATAGCTAAATAGCTTTAGCTTTATAGTAAAATACTTATAATTTAAGTAATTTATAATAACTTAAATAGAGTGCTTTAAATAAGCTAAATAATACCTTTATATTTAAAAGGCCTTTTAAATAATAAAAAGCTTACTATTTAGTATTATATATTTTAGTTTTAGGCTAAATAGCTTTTATAATATATAAGCTATAGGGTGCTAGCTACTTAGCTATAGTTAAGCTATAATAGCTTTAATAGTAAATACTAATATATTTATCTTTATTTTTAGTAATGCTTTTAAATTAAAATAAATAAAAATAAAGGCTTTTAAAAACGTTTACTTTAGTTAATTAAATATAGCTAGCTTATTATTATTTAGTTATAAAGCCCTTTTATTATTACCCTTTAGTAAGTTAGTAAGAAAAATAGTAATTTTACTATATTTTTAAATAAAGTATTTATAAAATTCTATAAATCTAAGGAAGCATTAAATATTTAATATACTATAAGGTAGCTACTACTTTATTACTACCTTAATATACTTAGGCTTTATTTTAATACTATTAGGTATAATAATAAAGCTAAAAAAGCTAATATATATAGTAAAGAATTTATATTTATTAAGGTTAGTATAAAGCTTAGCCTTTTAAAGTTTTTATAAAACTTATTTAATATACCCTTTATATACTATTAGGTTACTACTATAGATTAGAATATTATTTAGGTAAATAATATAAATAGTATTAATAAGCTCTTTTAGTATATTATTAATATACTCTTAGAAAATAGCTAGTATATTTACTAAGCTAAAAAGCATTATAAAATATTTAAAATGCCTATATTAATAGTAAAATACTATTTTTTACTTATTACCCTTATAAATATATAGCTAATAGTATATATTTTTTAAGTTAACCTTTATAACTATTTTTACTTTCTTTAATTAATTAAGGATTTTTAAAATTAATAGTAGTAGGGCTTTATTTTTCTTTATAACCTTATTAAGGCTATAATAATTAATATATAGCTTAAGCTAACCTCCTTTTTTTAGTATAAATAAAATTAGGGCATCTAAAGAACTTATTAATTATTAAATTTATTCTTTTTACTATATATTAGCTAAATATTTATAAAAAACCTATAGCTTTTTCTTAATAAGGTTATAAATTAATCCTTAAGAAGGCGTTTTACTATTAATTAGCTTAATTATATAAGTCTAACCCTTTAAGGCTAAAAGCTAGCCTATAAGCTCTTTTAAAAATATATTTATAAAGTTAATATATATATTTAGTAGCTCCTTCTTAGCTAGGTTATTACTTACTTACTTATTATTTTCTTTATACTTATTTTACTATTATTTTATTAAGTTATCCCCCTTTATTTATAAGCTAGCTTTATTTTTACTATATTTAGGCACTTTCTTTACCTATACTAAGGTTAATACTAATAATATAATTATATTCCTTTTTTTATAGTAAATTTACTTTAAGTATTTTATAAATATAAGGTATTTTTATATTATAAGGTGTTTTTAAATTTTATTACTTTAAGATAGAATTTATAATTTATAATTCTTAGCTTAGTTAGCTCTTAAAAGTATATGCTTTTATATATTAATAATATAGTAGTAAAGTTAATATATTTTACTATATTTTATACTATTAATAATACTAACTAACTTATTTAATATACCTTTATAATTAAGTGCCTTACTTAAAGCGCTAGCTAGTAGTATAGTATTTACTTTTATATTTATTTAGTTTTTTTTATTTAATATTTTAAAGTAAATAATTAATCTTTTAGCTTTTAAATTAAATAATGCCTTAATAGCTATCTAATAGTAATCTTACTATACTAATACCTTTATTTTTATTTTATTATTTATTTCTTTATAATTAAATACTTTATTAATAATTAAGGTATTTATTTTATAAAGAGTACTTATTATAAAAAAAGTATAGCTTTAAGGCTTATTAATATTAATTAAAATTAAGTTTATATTTAAGGTTTTTAGTATTAGGTTCTTATAGTATAAGTAATACTAGCTTATAGTATATTTATTACTTTTATATATAGTATAGTTTAGTTTTAAATACTTAGGGAATATATACCTTTTTTTTAATACTTATAGTAGTAAATATTATTAAAATCTTTATTATTAGAAGGTTTATAGCTATATTACTTCTAGCTTATTACTAAAGAGTATAATCTTTATTACTTATACTTTATAAAGCTTAAGTATTTTTAATTATTTAGAAATTCTTTATTAATAACTTCTACCTTTTTACCTTAGCTTTAAAAATAGTTTTAGCTTTAAAAAAACTCTTAGCTTAATATTTACTTTTTAATAATAAGGTTAAGGCTATTAAAAAATATATAAATTTAAAGTTATTTAAAAATAGCTTTAAAGAGCTTTACTTTAACTTTACTTTATTTTTAAAAAAAGATTTAAAATAATATTTTATTATTTTATTAAAGATTTATTAGTACTTTAATAGCTTTTAAGTAGTATATATTCTTATTAATAGTTTTAATTTTAAGCTATTTTATAAATTTTACCTAAGTATACTCTTTAAAGTCTATAAAGCTATTAGTAGTAGTATATTATATTTATTAATACTTTATATTATTAATAAGGTAGCTACTAGTATATACTACTTTGGTAATATCTTTAAGAAATATATAGAGATTTATAGTAAATATTATATATAAGTTTAATAAAAAATTTTAAAGGCTTTTATAAATATTATCTTTATATATAAAAGCTTTAAGTTAGGCTTTTATAAGTTTTATATATATAAAGAGTACTATAACTATAAAGTAAGGCTATAGCTTAAGGGTTATAGTATAATTAATATTAAGGGTATTAATAATACTAAGCTTATTACTTTTATAATTTTTAGTAAAATTAACTTCTTTAAAAGACTTCTAAAGTACCTTAAAGTTTTTATATTTATAAATTATTTATATAGCTTATAGTAATTAAGCTATTTTTTTAATCTTTTTATTAAGGGCTATTTCTTTATTAGTATTAAAGTTATTTATATAAATAAAGTTAAGATTTTTAGTTATAAAATATCTTTTTTCTTTAATTATATTTAATAAATAGTTAGCTTTTTATAAAACTATAGTAAGATTATAATTAGTTAAATAAGTAACTCTTTTAATAAATATTTTAATTTAATTAATAGTTTATTATCCTTAAAGAAGAGAGAGATTTAGTTATTAAAGCTAAATATAAAATACTATTAAGTAAAGTAAAGACTAAAATATAGAAAATATACTATAATATAGCTATTAAGTAAAAAGTAGTGCTTAAAGGTATAAATCTCTACCCTATTATATAAATATATATACTTCTTCTTTTATATACCCTCTTAGCGCGCTGCTAAGTTATAGTAAGGGCACTATATACCTTATAACTCCTATACCCCTTTAGGTTCTATAAGGCTAGCTATATGCGTTCCGCGGCTGCAGTTATAGCAGAAAGCGGTTATAACACTGAATAAATTAAATATGTTATAATAATTATATAAAAAGCTAGCTACATTAATATAGCTTACTTTATTTTTAAATACATAAGATAAAGTAAAACTAAATATACTTTTTCTTTAAGTAATAGGATAAAGTAAGACTGAATACTTCAATAAAATATAAAAAGCTAGCTATATTACTATAGTTTATTTCTACCTTTAAACTAATAGAATAAAGTAAAACTAAGTATATCTTCATTTTTAGATTAATAAAATAAAGTAAAACTACATATTATTTTATTCTTAAAATATTAAAATAAAGTAAAACTAAGTACTTTTATGAATTAAAGAGTAAGTAAGTAAAATGAAGAAAATAAAACAACTAAATTAAATTGCTTACTAGGTATATTATTATATTACTATAACTTCTTAATATAAGAATAAAAGTAGGGTTAAAAAAAGTAAAGCTTCAAAATAATATTATAATTTAATAACTATTAACTAATTTATCAAAATACTTATAAAGAGAATACCTTTATTAAATAGTATAGTAATAGTATAGTTATTTAATTAGTTTAATATATACTATATAAAGTTATAACTAAGTATAAGTAGTAATAGAAGGTAATAAAAATAAGAATATTTTAAGGTTACTTTATAAAGAAATAAGTTTTCTATAAAGAGTAATAAAGCTATTATACAAGCCTTGAGTACATAGTAAAATAGTAATAACCCTTTCATATAACGAAAATTCATAATAAAAGGTAATAAGGCTTAACTTTACTTTATATAAGAATAAGTTAAATTTTAAAAGTAGGCTTTACTTTATATAAAAATAAGTTTAATACTTAAGAAAGTAAAGCTATTATAAAAGTCTTAGGCAAATAGTAAAATAATAATAAGCTCCTAATATAGCTATAAAATTACCAATAAAAGGTAACATAGCCTAACTTTACTCTACATTAAAATAAAATAAATTTCAAAGGTAGGCTTTATTTTATATAAAAATAAGTTTAATACTAAAGAGAGTAAAGCTATTATATAAACCTAATATTTAAGTAGTAAAGTAGTAGTAATTTATTTATAAAATAATAATTAAGAATAATTATTAAAAAGAAGGGGTATTTTATTATAGCTACTTCTTAGTATAATTACTTATATTAAAAATATATAGTTAGCCTTATAAAGTTTAAAGAGGGTATAGAAGAGTAAAGTATATAGTATTTTTATTATAACTTAGTAGTATACTAAAGGGGTACATAAAAAGGAGAGTATATATATTTATATAATAAAGTAGAGATTTATACCTTTAAGCACTACCCCTTACTTAATAGTTATATTATAATATATCTTCTATGTCTTAGTCTTCACTCTACTAAGCAGTGTCCTATATCTATCCTTAACACAGTATTAATTATAATAAAACCTAAAATTATAGTTATAGTATAAAACCAGTACTTTTACTAACATATGTTAAAATATTTATATATAGAGTTATAGAATAAGATATTTTATAATAATATAGTTATCCCTAACTTCTGTAGTCTACTTAGTAGAAAACATAAAGTAAGTTTATAAATAATTAAATTATAACCTAGCATGCTTAAATTATGCTAGTAGTTAGACAAAACTGGCCTTATTAGAAAGAAGTAGAACTCTAAGCATATTATTGAACACTTTTTACCTAGCAAGGATTTCTTTTTTTATAGACTATGTAGCTTTTGAATTAAACTTTATAATATTAACAACCTTATAATTACAAACTACTTATACTAAGCTATTTATAAAGCAAAGTTTTTTGCATCAAACTTCGTATTAAAGTAATGTATTAACATTAATACCCTCAGTACTTTTAGTTTAGCTATATTATAGCTATTATAATCTATAGAAACCGTTCACAGAGAAGGGGTTTTAAATAAAAACTAGATAAGAATTTATTAACTTTGTCCTTAGATATACTTAACTATGTAATTTTAGGTGCTATTGCTTGTAGGTACTTGCTAATACTTTAAATAATACTTTCGAAATATAAATAATATCTATACTCTATTTTACTTCACTTGTGATATTGATATAATTATAAGGATTATGATGACTCTCCCTTTACCTTTACAGGTAATTATTTAGACTAACTATACAATTTATAAAAATCTGCCTAAGAAGTGTACAGGAAGTATTTGCATAGGGGGGACCCGCTGCAAGTGGGTCGGGCCGCGCGAATAGCAAAACCCATTTTGATCTCTGTCCTGACCAGGTCGCGTCAGACCCACATGAGCTTCACTTGCCGTTTAACACCGTTGGTCGTGAATGCCTAGCCTTTATTTTGTTACACATTGATAGCACTCAAGGTTGCTATATCCTTTTCATAATTCCTAGGCTCCAATAGCACCGTCAAGATGAAGTTCTATATCGAGTATGAAAGCTATCACCTGACGTATACTAAGACCAGAGGACTAAGTGGCCTTGCAGCAAACTGCCAATTCTGTTTCCGTACCCTAGGATATACCCAGGTTCGTCTCTGCATTGGACAGGTACTTTGTATTCTAATGCTAACTAGGTGCACTTACAGAGCAATATGCGTCAGTCATTGCGTGGCAGTGTCCGAAAGCTTGTCCCATTATCTACTAATATTCTTTCTTTAGATACATGTGCGATCTAAAAAGTAGAGCTTCCCTGGGTAGCTACTAGATATTGACTGCATATTAACCAATATTCGTTTAGAAACTCTGGATGCTGGTGGTCACTGCGTCTTAGAAATGCCTTCAGGGACTGGAAAAACGGTGTCTCTCCTGTCCCTTATCGTAGCCTATCAGCAATTCATGCCTGAGAAGCGGAAACTTATTTACTGCTCTCGTCCGTTGATTGTCGCCTTGCCGCTCGCAATGTCTTTTATTTTCTATATCCTTTCTTTCCCTGTTCTCGTTTCATGAATTTATTGAGAAGATATTTGTAGCGAATGACTTACAATTGGGTTTACAGGTACTATGTCAGAGATCGAAAAGGCTTTGGTAGAGCTAAGAGCGTTGATGAAGTATCGGGCCGAAGAACTTGGCCATGAAGAAGATTTTCGTGGTTTGGGCTTGACAAGCCGCAAGAACCTCTGTCTTCATCCTTCTGTGAAACGAGAAAAAAGTGGCTCAGTAGTTGATGCCCGTTGCAGAAGTCTCACCGCCGGCTTTATCAAGGAGAAGAAAGAGCGGGGAGAGAATGTGGACATTTGTGTCTATCATGATGTATGAGAGAAAGTTTGACCATCTATCTGTTTTTTATCCCTACAGCAAACCTGCAGATTTATTCCTAGCTTGTGAGATTGAAACCTTTATCTCTTGATGATGAGCTAATAAAGGCAATAGAATCTCGATCTTTTAGAGTCACATAGTCTGATACCCAACGGTGTGTGGACTTTTGAGGGCATTCTTCAGTATGGGCAAGAACACAAGCAGTGCCCATACTTTACTGCTCGACGAATGGTGAGTAGGCCGGAAAAGGGTATGTATGCAAGCTAATTAAGACCATTAGATGCAATACTGCAATGTCGTAATTTTCTCATATCATTATCTTTTGGACCCGAAGATTGCGGAAAGAGTATCAAGAGATTTCTCGAAAGATTGCATTGTGGTGTTTGACGAGGCGCATAATATCGACAACGTTTGCATTGAAGCTCTGAGTACAGACATCACTGAAGACTCCCTTCGCAGGGCGACGAGAGGCGCACAAAATCTAGAGCAGAAAATCACGGAAATGCGTCACACAGATCAAGAGCAGTTGCAAAATGAATACCAAAAACTGGTTCATGGCTTGAGAGAAGTAGAAGAAGCTCGGCAAGAAGACGCCTTTATGGGCAGCCCAGGTAATAATCTGTTCATTGATGTGCCATTTTAAGTACTGTAGGCTTACAAGTAACATCAGCTCTGCCAGATGACCTCCTGCAAGAGGCGATACCTGGAAATATTAGAAGAGCGGAGCATTTTGTTGCGTTTCTCAAACGGTTCATTGAATACCTCAAGGTAACTACCAGATGTAAGAGTAAAGGCCAACATGCACTAAAATGAAATATGTAGACTAGAATGAAGGTGCGCCAGGTGATTTCCGAAACACCTCCATCATTCCTCGCCCACCTGAAAGAAAACACATTCATAGAGAAGAAACCGCTCAGGTTCTGCGCTGAGCGGCTTACGTCTCTGGTTAGAACTCTGGAGCTTACGAACGTCGAAGACTACCGGCCTTTGCAAGAGGTTGCCACCTTTGCTACCTTGGTAGCGACCTACGAGAAGGGATTTCTTCTCATTCTTGAGCCTTATGAGTCAGACACTGCTGAAGTTCCTAACCCTATCCTACACTTCACGTGCCTTGATGCAGCGATTGCAATTCGACCTGTCTTCGAAAGATTCTATTCCGTCATTATCACATCTGGCACCATTTCACCGTTAGAGATGTACCCGAAAATGTTGGACTTCTCAACAGTAATTCAAGAGTCTTACAGTATGACTCTGGCCAGGCGATCGTTCTTACCCATGATTGTGACACGTGGAAGTGATCAGGCCTCTATCTCGAGCAGCTTCCAAGTTCGCAATGAACCTAGCGTGGTCAGGAACTATGGCACGCTATTAATAGAGTTTTCCAAAATCACTCCCGACGGACTTGTCGTCTTTTTCCCTTCTTACTTGTACATGGAGTCAATCATCAGCATGTGGCAAGGCATGAGCATTCTTGATGAGGTTTGGAAATACAAACTCATTTTGGTCGAAACCCCAGATGCTCAAGAGACATCTCTTGCCCTTGAAACATATCGTACGGCATGTTGCAATGGTAGAGGAGCAATTTTGCTGTGCGTGGCACGAGGCAAGGTCTCCGAAGGCATTGATTTCGACCACCAATATGGACGCACCGTACTATGCATTGGGGTGCCATTTCAGTATACCGAATCGCGAATTTTAAAGGCAAGACTCGAGTTCTTGCGCGAGACGTATCGCATCAAAGAGAATGATTTCTTGTCTTTCGATGCGATGCGCCACGCTGCACAGTGCCTCGGGCGCGTGTTGCGTGGCAAAGACGACTATGGTATAATGGTCCTCGCTGACCGCAGATTTCAGAAGAAAAGGACTCAATTGCCCAAATGGATTAATCAGGGGCTTCTCGATGTTGACACAAACCTTAGCACTGACATGGCAGTGAGTAGTGCCAGACGATTCCTACGAACTATGGCCCAGCCTTTTAATGGAAAAGACCAAGAGGGTATCAGCACTTGGGGATATGAGGATCTACAGGCACATAAAGAGAAAATGGACTTGGAAAAGATTCGTGAACTGGAAGAAACAACGGAGAATCGATTGGAGCAGGTTGACCCTGTTGCTGGTGACTACGATTTTGACGAGGTGCCTGACCAAGAGATGATGGAGTTGGATGACTTTTAGCCAACGCAGGCCGCAGTTTGTGCACCAACCGGCATTTTTTAACTACGCGGTAGTTGTGGGGTAATAAAGAAGAGTCTGAAAGTTACAGATTATTGCATGTGATCGATGTTTAGTTTATGGTCCAGAACGGTCAAGCATCTTTCCAAGATTATATACGCTTATAATACTATAAAAGAAGTAGAAAAACCTGGCTGGGCTGCGAAGCAGGAATGGGTTTTGTAGTATAAAATTCGAAGAATCGACTTTCTGGTGCGCTCAGTGTTGAGATCCCTTGCTGGCTGGCACTTTAGTTGATTGGTGAGAAAGTATATCAACTGCCATTGCACGTCCCCAGGAATGCACAATCAAGTGAACTCTCTCTGCCCTTTGTTGAACACCCCATGTCATTCTCGCACCACAAGCGATAAACTCTAGTCGCTTCTGAAACAACAGCCTTAATCATTTTGCGCTTGTGGTTGACATATAAATGGTGTATCAAACGACATCAGAGATCAGGCTCCGAATCGCTGGGCTCGTATTTGGCTCGATATATTTTAGCCCGAAGGTCTCTCTCTTGGCGGGGCTCCCTCTTTCCAGAGGGAAGTTGGCTTCTTCGAATGAAAGACCCAGTTCTCCAGTTTGGTGGCAATATCATAACGCCATTCTGACCTTGTCGTAAAACTTGCTGGACAGCCGACGTGCTCATCTCGAAATTAACAGCGCGGCGGAAACCATGAACTGAATGTGTAAAATGAAGACTCTCCACCCTTTCGGCAATTTTTCTGGCCCATTCCATGCGCAACAAGGATTAAAACAGTGACTGCTCCGCTGTGCGTACCTGCTTCACATGCGTCAAAATTCTGAAGCGTGAGGGAAAATGCCATCGAATCCGTGGGATATAATTCACCGGGTGTCACTTCTTAAAGGACTTGGATCTGACCACCATTCACTTGGTCTTAGGCAGCCCGATCAAATCGTCTATGGGACGTCCCACGGTAAATCCTTGGATGATTTTGATGCTGACTTTCTGTCGTGATGTCCTAATGGCGTCAAATTTGGTTTCAAAGAAAAGCCTCTCGATGATTCTAAAAAAAAAAAGCATCATATTTCTGAGCGCTCGATTGTTCCGTTCCAAGGCAGGCACCAAATCTAGGTTCTGGACGGCGAGCGTGCCTTGTGCTGCCGCATCTCCCTGAAAAACACTGTGCAGCGCAGAAAGGATGCGATGAAATTTTTGGCTTTAGGTCAGAATGAGACCTGTTATGGAAGTGCTTGGAATCTTGAGGCGACAGATAATATGAGATCTTTTCCTCACCGACAGGGCCAATCTTAACTGTGCATCTGAGTTCATCCTGCGACGTCTCTGGACTGTAGCCCTTGATATCCAGCTTTTAACAGATCAGCAACGACGGGCGCAACGTGCATCATCGTACTTCTGATATGGGATTAGTGTTTGTAAGCATAGCATCGTCCATCTCATTACTAAGACAATATCGATTGGCGATCAGTTTATTGGTTTCAAGTGAAACATCGGAAGTGAAACCTTGTGATTCTTTGAAATAACAATGACGTCCGCGGCGGTTTCGTCGCGCATAATGTTATTCAGGAGTATATAAACGCACAGCAACGGATTATTGAACGCATAGCAGCAACTAAACCTAAAACGGAAGAGGTACCCGCTCACCTATTTTCTATATATAGATACGTGGCCGGCTTCATACCCTTATATTATTAAAAACAACACATAGTCTTATCCAGTATATTAGGTACCTTACTTTGTATATAATTCTCTTAGTAGACTAAGTCCCTCTCTATTATAAAGCAGTAAGTTTATAGTATAAAGCTAGCCTACTATATAGCACTATCTAGCTTGTAGGTTATAGTAGAGTATTTCTAAGCATTGTAAAAATTATGCTATAGTGTGGACTAACGCATGCTATAGCACGTAAAATAAAGAATGTATCTATATATAAAAAATAGGTAGCGGGTACCTTTTCCGTTTTAGGTTTAGTTGCTACTGTGCGTTTAATAATCCGTTGCTGTGCGTTTATGTACTCGTTATTTAGCACACGCATAATACGTTTCTCCGAAACAAATGCATTGTACGATGTTTCAGGATTTTGAACCTTGTCTCTTTTTGTTACATCTAGAAGGAGCTAATGATATATTTATAATCTATCTAGGAATGCTCACACTATATAAAATGTATAGTATAGGTATATCTAGTAAGATACCTAAAATATAATGCTAAACTAAGGCATTATAGTCTATAGGTTTTAAAGAGCTTAGGCTAAAAAAAATAGGAATTTTATAATATATAATACTATGTTTATAGCTAAATAATTAGCTTATACTAAATATGTATAAAATATTTATACCCCCTGGCGCAGTGGTTAAGCGTTATAGAAAACCTCGTTACTTTTCTTATATAAGCAAGAATTATAAGGGGGTTATAGGTTTAATTCCTATATAGGGCATAGTTTTTCCTTAGTAGTAGGGGCTATATAATAAAAAAAAACTAAACTCTAATTAGCTAGAAAAGTAGGGGCTTTTTTAGCTAATTAGTAGCTTAGTAAGCTAAGACTAAAGTAGGTCTAGTCCCCCCACTTATCCTAGCTTACTAAGCAGTATAGATTAGCCACTCCTATGTTATATAAATAGGTAAAATTACCCCCTAGCTCTTTAGGTGCTAAGCTAGTTATAGCTAAAATTGCTAGGATTAACGGGTATAGGGTAACTAGGGTTCTAAAGCAGGAATAATAAAGAAAAATAACTATAGGGTAACTAGGGTATAATTATTTAACTAGCTTTTTATAGAAGGAAATCGGACTTAGAATTTTAGGATTTTAAGAAGTAAATAAAAAATCATATATTTATTTAGGTTTTTTATCCTATTAGGTAACTACTAATTAGCTAATTATAATTAGCTAATTAGTACCCTAATAAAGGTTTTCCTATAACTAAATAAAGCATAAGGAGCAGAGGTTCTAGATATAGCTAAGCATAAAT
>SRPU01000368.1:0-20783 GCA_018360185.1 Claviceps lovelessii | reverse complement strand
ATATTATATTTTACTAAGGTTTAACTATACTAGTTTTAAAGTAAGTAGTATTAGTTAAAGTTACTAATAAATATATTATAATTAAAAGGTAAAGCTAATATAAATTTAAATAAGGGTAAAGTTTAATTAGGTTTATAGGTTAAGAAGTAAATAAAGTAAATATTATACCCTATTATTATAATAAAGCACTAATCTTTACTTATTTATATTATTTATACCTTAGGTCTATACTAATAGTATATATAAATTATAGTATAGCTACTTTAAGTTATAAGCTAAAAGTAACTAAAGCTAAAATTAGGTAGTTTACTATTTAAAGTCCCTAATTTCTATATTACTATTATATTAATATTAAGCTAAAACTTTAGTATAAGGTATATTAAATAGGTGTTTTTTTATATATTCTAGTATATAACCTTAATTATATACTTTATATTATATATTAAATTAGACTTAGCTTATTTAAGGCTATAGTAGCTATAGGTTATTAGCTTAAAAAGGCTTCTATAGCTACTTATAAATATTATATTAATTCTAGCCTTAATTTAAAGAGATAGATATATAGTTAACTAATTTATTTTTAAAGTAAAGCCTTTTATAATAATAGGTTACTTATATTTTATTTTTAGCTATAGCTAAGTACTTTAGTTTATTCTTTTTATTTTAATTAAAAGAGGGGTTTAGTAAAGGCTAAAGGCTATATTAAGTATATAGTATATATATAGTTTTATTACTTATTAGTAGTATTATATATATAGAACTATACTAGGTATAGTCTTAAATAGTTAATATAGTATTTATAAATAGCTTTTATTAGTATTAAGTAAAACTACTTACCTTTTATATAATAACTAGTAGTATAGTAGCTATACTATAGAGGTATAGTATAGTATATAGTAATATATCTAAATTTAAAATACCTATAATACTAATAGAAATAAATAGTATTATTATAGGGTTTAGCTTTAAATATCTTAGCCTTATAAATAATATTAGTATAGTATAGCTTATTTACTACTTTAATGCTATTAATAATAATAATAAAGGGGGACTATATAGTAGTGCTATATAGCTTTTATACTATAACCCTTATAAGGCCTTAACTATTAGCTATAACTAGGGCTTAGAGAATATAGTTTTTTTTTTAGTTTTATATATAGTATATAGGGAAGCCCTTAATAATAATACTAAATATATATTAGCTTAGTGCTGCTTTTAATTTAAAAGTAATGCTAATTTATATAATATTTTTAGTATAAAGCTTTATTATATTTTAGAATATAATAATAGTATTATTACTTTAAAGGTAGTAAGCTACTACTATAATATTAATACTAATAGCTTAATTAATAATAGTAATAGTATTTTTAGGTAAATAATTCTAAATAGCTTTAGCTATAGTAATACCTTTAATAATAGTTTTATAATAAACTTAAGGGAATATTACTATAGTTATAAAGTAAATCTATTAAATTAAGAATTAAAAGATTCCCTTAATAATAATACTAGCTTAGCTTAAAGCTAGTATATTTTTAGTGTTTATAGCTTTTTTAATTATATACTTTATTATTTTTTTAAGGTTTTAAATTATAAGAGGCTTATAAAGTAATAGTAAAGTTAATATTATTATTTTAATAAGGGTTTAGGGCATTAGAAGGCTATATTAAGTATATATTAAGGCTATATTATTTATATAAAAAATAATATTTTATATACTTTTTAGCACTATAGCTAGTATAAGTTTAGTTATTTTATTATATTTAATTATAAGGTAATTTAATATTTACTTATATATAAGTAGTAGTATAGAAATAACTTAGAGTATTATTAATATAAAGCTACCCTAACCTATAAGTAAGTAATAATAGCTTTATATAAGGCTATAGTTTCTACTATTAATATTTATTAGTATTGCCTTATTTACTATACTTATACTTTAATACTAATGCGCTATTAGAAATAAAGGTAAATAAATATAGTAATTCTTTTTCTATACTTTTTAAGAGGTTTAGAGTTAATTCTACGTCGCTACTGCGGTGCAGGCAACTTCGCGAAAAGTTTTTCTTTAAAACCTTTATTAATAGAAATAAAGCAGTAATTTATATAAAGGGATAAATAAAGCATATAGTGCACTATAGTTATAAAAGATATTCTTAATAAAAATAATTACTAAGTTACTACTAGTTACTTTTATAGTTATAATAATATATAGTATATACTTAGAAAATCTATTCACTACTACTAGAATTATATTATATATCTTACTATTTACTTACTTAACTAAAGGTAAGCTTATAATAAAGTCTATTAAAATTTCTTAAAATAGTCTCTCTAGCACTAGTAGCGCTACTAGCTTACTATAAAGTTAGTATAACCTTAGCTTATTAAGCTAATAATTTATATAATTACTAATATAGGTTTTAATATTCTATCTTAGCCTTAGCTAGAAATACTAGCTTATAACTTATTTAATAGTTTTACTAACTCTATAATAGCCTACTATAGGGTTATTATAAGTTAGCTATAAAATCTTACTTTTTATTTTAGCTAGAATATATACCTAGCCCTTATATAGTAATAGTTTATTTTTATTAACTATTTAGGTAATACTCTTTAGGGATACTAATATCTTACTATTACTTAGTAGCTTTAATTATTACTATACTAAGGTATCCCTTAACTATATAGACTTTAAAGTTTTAAATATTAAAATAACTAATTCCTTATAGTTAACTTTATTAAAAATTAACTTAAAAAAGGTTTTTTTAATAGCTAATAACCTTACTATAAGCTTTTAATAAGTTCTCTCCTTAGGTAGAAGTCTATTATATAATAGGTAGGGCTAACTTAAGTGCCTTATAGAGTTAAAGAGATACTTAGTTTTATTCTCTAAGATTTTAATATTTTAGCTACCTACCCCTTACTTATAGTATATATACTATATATAGGCTAGTTCTTTAGTAATATTTAGGCACTTAAACCTAAACTATTAAGCCCTAGCTATAAACTTTTCTTATTATAAAGTTAAAGTATACTAGCTTTAACTTATATTACTTTATATAATTTCTCTTACTTTACTTACCCCTTAATTTATAATAAAAAGATTTAGGCTAAATACCTTATATTTTACTTAGTTATTATTTATATATAGCTTAGTAGTAGCTTACTACTAGTAGGTAGTAAGGCTAGCTAGTATAATAATTTAGTAACCTTATTCTAAATATTTAGGGTATTAGCTACTAGTTATATATTAAAGCTATATAGCTTACTAGCTATAAACTTAATAAGAAATAGTAGTAAGTATAATGCTTATGCTTTTATTATTACTTTCTTAGAGAAGTAGTTTAGTCTTTAAAATAAACTATTTATAAGGTTTAGCTTACTTAGCTAATACTTTATAATAAAGTTAAATAAATATAGCTTATTAAAGGTATTTACCTAGTAGCTAAATAACTTTAGCTTTATAGTAAGGTACTTATAGTTTAAGTAATTTATAATAACTTAAATAAAGTGCTTTAAATAAGCTAAGTAATACCTTTATATTTAAAAGGCCTTTTAAATAATAAAAAGCTTACTATTAAGTATTATATATCTTAGTTCTAGGCTAGATAGCTTTCTTAATATATAAGCTATAGAGTGCTAGCTACCTAGCTATAATTAAGCTATAATAGCTTTAATAGTAAAAGCTAATGTATTTATTTCTATTCTTAGTAATACTTCTAAATTAAAATAAATAAAAATAAAGGCTTTTAAAAACTTTTACTTAAGTTAATTAAATATAGCTAGCTTACTATTACTTAGCTATAGAGCCCTTTTATTATTATCCTTTAGTAAATTAATAAAAAAGATAGTAATTTTACTATATCCTTAAATAAAGTATTTATAAAATTCTATAAACCTAAGGAAATACTAAATATTTATTATACTATAAGGTAGCTACTACTTTACTACTATTTTAATATGCTTAAGCTTTATCTTAATACTATTAGGTATAATAATAAAGCTAAGAAAGCTAATATATATAGTAGAGAATTTATATTTATTAAGGTTAGTATAAAGCTTAGCCTTTTAGAGTTTCTATAGGACTTATTTAATATACCCCTTATACACTACTAGGTTATTACTATAAATTAAAATATTATTTAGGTAAATAATATAAATAGTATTAATAAGCTCTCCTAGCGTATTATTAATATACTCTTAGAAGGTAGCTAGTATATTTATAAAACTAAAAGGTATTATAAGATATTTAAAGTGCCTATATTAATAGTAAAATACTATTTTTTACTTATTGCCCTTATAAATATATAGCTAATAATATATATCTTTTAAGTTAACCTTTATAACTATTTTTACTCTCTTTAATTAATTAAGAATTTTTAATATTAATAGTAGTAAGGCTTTATTCTTCTTTATAACCTTATTAAGGCTATAATAGTTAATATATAGCTTAAGCTAACCTTCTTTTTTTAGTATAAATAAAATTAAGGTACCTAAAGGACTTATTAATTATTAAATCTATTCTTTTTACTATATATTAGCTAGGTATTTATAAAAAACTTATAGCTCCTTCTTAGTAAGGTTATAAATTAAACCCTAAAAAGGTATCTTACTATTAATTAGCTTAATTATATAAATATAGCCTTTTAAGGCTAGGAGCTAGCCTAGGAGTTTTTTTAAGAATATATTTATAAACCTAGTATATACCTTTAGTAGCTTTTTTATAACTAAGTTATTATTTAGTTACTTATTATTTTTACCTTACTTATTAGGCTAAGGTTTTTTTATATTACTCTCCCTTACTTATAAATTAGTTTTATTTTTATTATTCCTTAGTATCTCCTTAATCTATACTAAAGCTAATACTAATAATATAATTATATTTTTTTTTTATAGTAAATTTACTTTAAGTGCCCTATAAATATAAGGTATTCTTATATTATTAAATATTATTAAGTCTTATTATTTTAAGATAGGATTTATAGCTTATAGTTCTTTACCTAGTTAGTACCTAAGAGTAAGTCCTTTTATATATTAGTAATATAGTAGTAAGCCTAATATATCTTACTATAACCTATACTATTAGTAATACTAACTAATTTATTTAATATATCTTTATACTTAAGTAAACTACTTAAGGCATTAATTAGTAGTATAGTATTTACTTTTATATTTACCTAGTCTTCTTTATTTAATATTTTAAGGTAAATAATTAATTTTTTAGCTTTTAAATTAAATAATACCTTAATAGCTATCTAGTAGTAATTTTACTATATAAATACCTTTATTCTTATTTTATTATTTATCTCCCTATATTTAACTACTTTATTAATACCTAAGGTATTTATTTTATAAGAGATACTAATTATAAAGGGAGTATAGCCTTAAGGCTTATTAGTATTAATTAAAATTAAGTTTATATTTAAAGTTTTTAGTATTAAATTTTTATAATATAGGTAGTGCTAGCTTATAGTATACCTATTGCTTTTATATATAATATAGTTTAGTTTTAAATACCTAGGGAATATATACCCTTTCTTTTAGTACTTATAGTATTAAATTTTATTAAAGTCCCTATTATTAAAAGGTTTATAGTTATATTACTCCTAGCTTACTACTAAAGAGTATAATTTCTATTACTTATACTTTATAAGACTTAAGCATTCTTAATTACTTAGGGATTCTTTATTAGTAACTTTTACCTTTTAGCCTTAGCTTTAAAAATAGTTTTAACTTTAAAGAAACTCTTAGCTTAATATTTACTTTTTAATAGTAAAGTTAAAGCTATTAAGAAATATATAAATTTAAAGTTATTTTAAAATAGCCTTAAAGAGCTTAGCCTTAACTTTACTTTATTTTTAAAAAAAAATTTAAAATAATATTTTATTATTTTATTAAAGGTTTATTAGTGCTTTAATAGCTTTTAAGTAGTAAGTATTTTTATTAATAGTTTTAGTTTTTAACTATTTTATGAATTTTATTTAAGTATACTCTTTAAAGTTTATAAAGCTATTAGTAGTAGTATATTATATTTATTAATGCTTTATATTATTAATAAGGTAACTATTAGTATATATTACCTTAGTAGTATCTCTAAGGAATATATAGAGATTTATAGTAAATATTATATATAAGTTTAATAAGAAATTTTAAAGGCTTTTATAAGTATTATCTTTATATATAAAAGCTTTAAGTTAAGCTTTTATAAATCCTATATATATAAGGGGCGCTATAAATATAAAGTAAGCCTATAGCTTAAGGGTTATAGTATAATTAATATTAAAAGTATTAATAATACTAAGTTTACTGCTTTTATAATTTTTAGTAAGGTTAACTTCTTTAAAAAACTTCTAAAATATCTTAAGATTTTTATACTTATTAGCTATTTATATAGCTTATAGTAATTAAGCTACTTTCTTAATCTTTTTATTAAGGGCTATTTCTTTATTAGTATTATAATTATTTATATAAGTAAAGTTATAGTTCTTAGTTATAAAATACCCCTTTTTTTTAATTATATTTAATAAATAGTTAGCCTTTTATAAAACTATAGTAAGGTTATAGCTAGTTAAATAAATAACTTTTTTAATAAATATTTTAATTTAGTTAATAATTTACTATTTTTAGGGGAAAGAGAGATTTAGTTATTAAAGCTAAATATAAAATACTATTTAGTAAAGTAAAGATTAAAATATAGAAGATATACTATAATATAGCTACTAGGTAGGGGGTAGTGCTTAAAGATATAAATCTCTACCCTATTATATAAAATATATGCACTTCTCCTTTTATATACCTCCTTAGTGCGCTGCTAGGTTATAGTAAGGGCACTACATACCTTACAACTCCTATGCCCCCCTTAGGTCTTATAAGGCTAGCCATACGCAAAACCTTAGGGAGGAACGGTCATAACAGCTTTACTATATTTTAAAATATAATAATAATATTATTATTTTTAAGATAGTAAGCTATTATTATAATATTAATACTAATAGCTTAATTAATAGTAATAATAGTATTTTTAAGTAAATAATTTTAAATAGCTTTAGCTATAGTAATACTTTTAATAATAATTTTATAATAAACTTAAAGAGATATTATTATAATTATAGAGTAGATTTATTAAATTAAAGATTAGAAAATCCCTTTAGTAGTAATACTAGCTTAGCTTAAAGTTAGTATATTTTTAGTATTTATAGCCTTTTTAATTATATACTTTACTACTTTTTTAAGGTTTTAAATTATAATAAGCTTATAAAGTAATAATAAAGTTAATAATATTATTTTAATAAGGGTTTAGGGTATTAAAAGGCTATATTAAGTATATATTAAGATTATATTATTTATATAAAAAATAATATTTTATATACTTTTTAGTATTATAGCTAGTATAAGTTTTGTTATTTTATTATATTTAACTATAAGGTAATTTAGTATTTACTTATATATAAATAGTAGTATAAAAGTAACTTAGAATACTATTAATATAAAGCTACTTTAATTTATAAATAAATAATAATAGCTTTATATAAGGCTATAGTTTCTACTATTAATATTTATTAATATTACCTTATTTATTATACTTATACTTTAGTACTAATATACTATTAAAGATAAAGGTAAATAAATATAGTAATTCTTTTTCTATACTTTTTAAGAGATTTAGAGTTAATTCTACGTTGCTACTGCAGTGCGGGCGAATTTGCAAAACGTTTAATGTTATATATATAATTAATCCTACTATTAAATATATATAGACTTTTATTATATTTATTTTACTTAATTACCTTTAATTTCTAAGTAATTAGCTTAATATTTTAAGACTTCTTTAAGTAATTACTTAGAAAGTTAATATAATTAAAATATTATATATATAAACTTATAGTTAAAACAAATCTATATTTTAAAATTAAAAATTAACTAAAAAATATATAAAAACTACAACTATATTAAAAGAATAAGCTATTTAATAATAAATTTAATAGCTTAAAAAGATTTAGTAATTATAAGTATAAAAGTAAAAATTAAAAAATACTTTACTAAATTAATGTTATGCCTATAGTGTATGTAATTATTCTGGCCTTAATGTGGGATTCCTCTTTGCATAAATTTAGTTATAACTCCTATAGGGATTAGTAGTATATAATTTATATTAGAATACTCTAGATATATTTATATAAGGAATATATTATAAAAAGCTAATACTAATTCCTAGGGGATTTAAAAGAGAATTCTAGCTAAAATAAAAATAAAGAAAAATAAGTCTTAGTTTAAATATATAACTAGTCCTACTATTAAATATATATAAATTTCTATTATATTTATTCTATTTAATTACCCCTAACTCCTAAGTAACCAGCTTAATATTTTAAAACTTCTTTAAGTAATTACTTAAGAAGTTAATATAGTAGGAATATTATATATATAAATTTATAATTAAGGGGAATCCTTATTTTAAAACTAAGAACTAATTAAGAAATATATAGAAACTAAAATAATATTAAAGAAATAGGCTATTTAGTAGTAAATTTAATAGCTTAAAGAGATTTAGTAATTATAAATATAAAAGTAGAAATTAAAAAATATTCTACTAAATTAGTTAGAAACTAAGCACTCTCCCTATTAGGTTTATTATTTATTTAAGAACTTATATACTAATAGTAATAAAGAAGTAAAAGTTAGTAATATTACTAAATTAAAACTAAATACTACCTTATAAAAAAGAGAGGATTAAATAAATAATTTATATTAAGTAATTAATAGCATACCTAAATATTATTAAAAGGACTACTAAAAAATTATTTTTATTTATAATTATATAGAACTTAATTACTACTTTTATTAAAATTAATTTATTAAAGAATATTTAAACTAAAAAAAAATCTAAAAAATAATTAAAATAGATTTCCAAAATAAACCTTATTTTTAATTTAAGATTTTAAAAATTATAAGATTAAATTAGCTTAATAGCTAGAATTTATAAAATAAAAAAAGAGATAGTCTCTAAAGGATTTTTATACTTTTTTAAACTCTTTTAAAAAGCATTTTCCTTAGAAAAATAAATAGTAAAGGGCTTTATAATTCTTTATAAAATTAAGAGAACTACTTTATTACTATATATAAATATTAGCCTTAGAAATCCCTAAGATTTAAAAAGAAATTATAAGGTTAGCTACTTAATATTAAAAAGCCCTTAAATTAAGAAATTAGAGAAGAAGAATTACTGAATTTACTTCTTTAGAAAATTTTAATAATAAATAAGAAACTATTTATTATAAGTAGTATTAATAAAGTTGAAGTTAGCCTCTAGCTAATATATTATAAAGCTTTACTAAGCTTAGAATAAGGCCTTATTCCTATTATAAGGGTTTTCTATTAAAAGCAGTTTCTATTTAAATTATACTTAGTTAGAATATATTAAGGTACCTATATAAAATACCTAAATTATTAAGGCTACTTAGTAATATAATTCTTTAAGCTAAGCTACTATTTAAGTAATAGTTTTATAAAAATAGTATAAGTTCTATATATTACCTAACTAAGCTACCTATTTATAATACTAAGGGTTTATTATATTATATATATATAAATAAATATTATAAGTAATATTACAATAAATAATTATTATTATAAACTAGCCTAAATAGCTACTATAATTTAGTATTAATAAAGTTATTATTATTTATAAAAAAAAAGGGAAACTACTATTCCCCTTTACTATATATATGCTTTATATATAGTATATATCTATAAAGCTTGCCCTATAGGTGTAAAAGGTCTCCTTATATACCCCTTTCTTACTCTGCTAAGAATGTAAGCTAATTTATTATAGTTAAATTAAAAGTAGTATAATAATAGCTTATACTTATAGTAACTAATAATATTAATATAAAAATACTTACTATAAAATTTATAGCTATTATATATATAGGTAATTTAAAGTATAATTATTTATAGTATAAAAATATATTATATTTTTATAGCTATTGATAGTAAAGTATAAAGAATAGCTAAGGTATTTATTTTAAAATAAACTAAGTATTTAAGAATAATTATTAATATCTTTAAGGCTATATTATAAGCCTTTATTGAAAATAAGGTAGCTATAATACTAATTAATGTTTATTTTAATTATTAATTATATTATTATTATTATTATATTAAGGCTAATAATATAGCTAACTAAATCTTTAGTATTTATATAGTAATAGTAGCTTAACTTTATTCAAGACTAATATATTATTAATAAAAATACCCTTTAAATTCTAATAATTATTTAGCTTATAAGCTATTCTTAAATTAATTTTATAATAATTTATTAAAACTATTTTTAGTTAAGGTACTTACTTTAAAATAAAAAAAACTATTAGAATTAAAAAAAAGCTATTATATAAGTATATTAAACTTATATTAAATATATAATAGTAAAATTTAACTTTAACTTTACTTTTATTACTAAGGTAATTTAAATTTACTTAAGCTTTTTTAAGTATAAATTTATAGTGTTTATATAAATATATATAAAATAAATTAAAATTAATACCTTTTTTTATAGCTAATATATTTTAAATATAAATTTTTTTATATATAGCTACTAAGCGAATAATAAAAACTATTATTATATTTTACTTTTTTTATAAAAACCTTAATTACCTTCATTTTATAAATATAAGTATAGTACTAATATATAATTAATATAAAATTAAATAGGCCTTTAAATTAAACAAACTAGCTACTATACTTATAAAATAGTTTATATTAATAAAGTATATTTTTTAATTTTAGTTTATATATAGTTTATAAAAATAATAAATTAAGAATACTAAGGACTTAATATAATAAGGCACTTAATATAATATAAAAGTAAAAAGAATAAAAGGTTATAAACATATTATAATTAATATAAAATACTTTAATATATAAATTATTTTAAATAAAAAATAAAATACTATAGCTAAAATAAAAAATAGTAAATATAGTATATTTATACTAGCCCTAGCCTTACTTTTTATCAGCTTTTTTCTTTTTTTTCTTTTTTTACTATTTGTTTTTAGAACTATAGCTCTATATTATAATTAAGCTAAGCTTATAAATCTTTTATAGAATATTATTATACTTCTTTAGTATATTAATAATATAGTAAGCCTAAAGTAGTATCTTACTTTTGATTAAGATTAAGACTAAAGCTACTATAATACTATTAAATAACTATATTATTATTATAGTAGCTATTTTTACTTTTTTTATAAATTATTAAGCCTTTTTTTAAATAGCTTTATATTTAATGGCTTATTTTTAAGTTAGTATTATACTAATATTATAATAATACTATAACTATACTATTATATATTTATACTAATAAGCTTTTTAAAAATATAAAGATTAAATATATTTATTACTTAGTTAATAGTTCTTTAGTATAATATAATATCTTAGTTTAGCTATAATATTAAATAATTACTAACTTATTATTACTATAAATAAAAGGTATAATACTTACCTTTAAATAAGTTTTTTTTATTTTTATATATTTAAAGTATATATTCTTAATACCTATATAAATTCAGAATAGTAATAGTATAAATATAAAGGAAATACCAATTTTTAATATAATAATAATACTTTTTAATATTTTTAGCTTATATTAAGTAAGCTTTATAAGGCTAGTTTTTAAGCTAGCCTAGCTATACTATAAGTTAGTAATAATAGTATATTAACTTAGAATTAGTACTTACCTTTAAGGTAATTCTATTTATAAATAGTATCTTTATTAGCGCTATAATTAGCTTGGGGTAGTAGTATAATAATACTACTATAAGAAACGCAATAAAGGTATATTTATAATAAAAATAATTAATAAAAAAAAGAAAAGAAAAAATTAAAAAAAAAGGTAAATATTATAATTATCTTTTTTTTCCTCATATAACTAATAGTTAGCTAGTAGTTAGTCTATTAATAAATAGCTATTAATTAATATAGCTAATACTACTAAGGTATAAAAGCTAATAAAAGGTTTTTAATAAAATAATAGTAACTTAAGGGAAAAGGTAAGGGTTTAATATAATGCCTAAAGTAAGTCTTTTAAGTAACTTATTATAATATATTAATTACTTTTATAAATATTTTACTACTTTACTATATCTTTACTAACCTTCTTTAATATTAGGTTTATATTATATATTTTTTATAAAGCTAGTTAAGTTTAGCTAGTAGTATATCTCTTTATATAATTAAAACTAGTATAAAAGTATAGTAGCCTTACTATAAATAATAAGAACTACTATATATAGGTTTTCCTCCTTACCCTAGGGATGTTTCTATATAGTTTTAGTAGCTAAGGTATAGCTATTAGGTATAGCCCAACTAAACTAAATACATAATAATAATATATTATAGTTTTAAAAGATATTTTCAATAAAAATAATTACTCAGTTACCACTAATTCCCTTCATAATAATAGTAATATATAATATATACTTAAAAATCTATTTATTACTATTAAAATTATATTATATATTTTACCATTTAATTATTTAATTCAAGGTAAACTTATAATAAAGTTTATTAAAATTTCTTAAAATTACCTTTTCAGTATTAATAACATTACTAGCTTACTAAAAATTAGTATAATCTTAGCTTATTAAGCTAATACCTTATATAATTAGTAATATAGGTTTTAATATTTAATCTTAGCCTTAATTAGAATTATTAGCTTATAATGTATTTAATTATTTTACTTACTTTATAGTAGCTTACTATAAGGTTTTTATAAGTTAGCTATAAAATTTTACTTTTTATATCAGCTAAAATATATACCTAGCCTTTATATAGTAATAGCTTATTTTTATTAATTATTAAATTAATACTCTTTAAGGGTATTAGTATTTTACTACTATTTAATAACTTAAATTATTATTATACTAAGATATTTCTTAATTATATAGACTTTAAAGTCTTAATTATTAAAGTAACAAATGTTTTATAGTTAGCTTTATTAAAAATTAATTTAATTCTTTTTTTAATAGCTAATAACGTTATTATAAGCTTTTAATTAGTTTTGTTTTTAAGTAATAGTTTACTATATAATAAATAAGGCTATATAAAATATTTTATAAAGTTAAGGGAATATTTGATTTTATATTTTAAGACTTTAATATTTTAGCTATTTATTACCTTACTTATAATACTTATACTATATATAAGCTAGTTTTTTGATAATATTTAGGTATTTAAACCTAAACTATTAGGCTTTTGCTATAAACCTATTTTATTATAAGGTTAAAGTATACTTACTTTATTTTATATTACTTTATATAATTTATTTTACTTAGCATAGCCCTTAATTAATAATGAAATAACTTAAATATAATATCTTATATTTAGCTTAGTTATTACTTATAAATAGCTTCATTATAAATTATTATTAATAAGTAATATAGCTAATTCGTATAAAGATTTAGTAGTTTTACTCTAAATATTTAGAGTATTAGCTACTAACTATATATAATAGCTATACTACTTACTAGCTATAAACTTAATAAAAAATACTAATAAGTATAATACTTATACTTTAATTATTAGTTTTTTTAAAAAATACTCTAATTTATAGAATAAGCTATTTATAAGGTTTAGCTTACTTAAAGACATATAGTTTATTAAAAATATTAACCTAGTAGCTAAATAGCTTTAGCTTTATAGTAAAATACTTATAATTTAAGTAGTTTATAATAACTTAAATAAGGTACTGTAAATTGGCTAAATAATGCCTTTATACTTAAAAAGCCTTTTAAATAATAAAAAGCTTACTATTTAGTATTATATATTTTAGTTTTAAACCTAATAGTTCTTATAATATATAAGCTATAAAGTGCTAGCTACCTAGCTATAGCTAAGCTATAATAGGTTTAATAGTGAAGGCTAATATATTTATTTTTATTCTTAGTAGTGCCTTTTAATAAAAATAAATAAAAATAAGAGCTTTAAAAAACTTTTACTTAAATTAATTAAATATAGCTAGCTTAGTATTACTTAGCTATAGGGCCCCTTTATTATTAGTCTTGAATAGATTAGTAAGTACAATATTAACTTTATTATATCTTTAAATAAAGTATTTATAGAATTTTATAAACGTAAGAAAATATTTAATATTTAATATACTATAAAGTAGCTACTACTTTACTACTACCTTAATATGCTGAGACTTTATTTTAATACTATTAGGTATTATTATAAAACTAAGAAAGCTAATATATTTATTTATTATTGTACGCTAGCTAGCTTTAGCAATTTATGCTTAGCTATATCCACAACCTCTGCTCCTTATGCTTTATTTAGTTACAGAAAAACCTTTATTAGGGTACTAATTAGCTAATTATATAATTACTTATATAATTTTACTAATTAATAGTTACCTAATAGTATAAAAAACCTAACTAAATACATAATTTTATTTACTTTTTGGAATCCTAGAATTCTAAGTCTAATTTCCTTCTATAAAAAGCTAGTTAAATAATTATACCTTAGTTGCCTAATAGTTATTTTCTCTATTATTCCTAATTTATAACCCTTATTACCCTAAACCTATTAATCCTAGTAATTATAGCTATAACTAGCTTAGCACCTAAAGAGCTAGACGGTAATTTTGCTGATTTATATAATATAAAAGTAGCTAATTTATACTACTTAGTAAGCTAGAATAAGTAGGGGGACTAGACTTACTTTAGTTTTAGATTACTAAGCTACTAATTAGCTAAAAAAGCCCTTACTTTTCTAGCTAATTAAAGTTTAGGTTTTTTTTATTATATAGCTTCTACTACACTAAGGAAAAACTATACTCTATATAGAAATTAAACCTATAACCCCCCTATAATTCTTGCTTATATAAGAAAAGTAACAAGGTTTTTCATAACTCTTAAGCACTGCACCACAGGGTAAAGCTAATATATATTATAAAGAATTTATATTTATTAAGGTTAGCATAAAGCTTAGCTTTTTAAAGTTTTTATAGAACTTATTTAATATACCCTTTATATACTACTAAGTTACTACTATATATTAGAATATTATTAAAATAAATAATATAAATAGTGTTAATAAGCTCCCTTAGTATATTATTAATATATTTTTAAAATGTAGCTAATGTATTTAGAAGGCTAAAAGGTATTATAAGATATTTAAAATAGCTATATTAGTTATAAAATGCTATTTTGTACTTATTACCATTATAAATATATAGCTAATAGTATATATCTTTTAAGTTAACCTTAATAACTATCTTTACTTTTTTTAATTAGTTAAGGATTTTTAAGATTAATAGTAATAAAGCCTTATTTTTCTTTATAACCTTATTAAGGCTATAATAATTAATAGTTTAGCCTAAGCTAACCTTCTTTTTTTAATAAAAATAAAATTAATATATTTAAAAGACTTATTAATTATTAAATTTATTTTTTTTATTATAAATTAGCTAAGTATTTATAAAGAATTTATAGCTCATTTTTAGTAAGGTTATATATTAGCCCTAAAGAGCTATTTTATTATTTAATAATTTATTTATATAAATATAGCTCCTTAAAGCTAAAAGCTAGCTTATTCGTTCTTTTAAAAATATATTTATAAAGTTAGTATATATATTTAATAGCTTTTTCTTAGCTAGGTTATTATTTAATTACTTATTATATTTTTAATACTTATTTTACTATAATTCTAGTAAGCTATTTTACTTTATTTATAGGCTTACTTTACCTTTATTATATTTAAGCATTTTCTTAACCTATACTAATACTAATATTAATAATATAATTATATTTTCTTATAGGAAATTTACTTTAAGTATTCTATAAATATAAGACATTTTTATATTATAGGGTATCTTTAAGTCTTATTACCTTAAAATAAAATTTATAATTTATAATTTTAGCTTAATTAGCCTTTAAAAGTATGTTTTTTTATATATTATTATTATTACTCTAGTTAGGCTAAGCCTAATAGCTAGTACCTCTGCTACTAAAACTATATAGAAAAAACCCTAGAGTAGGGAGGAAAGCCTATATATTATTATTATTATTTAATACTCTAGTTAGGCTAGGCCTAATAGCTAGTACCTCTGCTACTAAAACTATATAGGAAAAACCCTAGAGTAGGGAGGAAAACCTATATATAACTATAATAATATCTACTATAGAGCTAGAGTGGCTCTACGCTAGTTCTAACTATATATAAATATATACTACTAGCTAAACTTAACTAGTATTATAGGAGAGTGTATATTATAAAACTAGAATTAATATAGGTTAGTAAAGGTATAGTAAAGTAGTAAATTACCTTTAGAAGTAATTTATATATTATTATAAGTTACTTTAATAACTCTTATTAAGTATTATATTAGTCCCTTACTATTCCCCTTAGGCTACTACCTTTTTACTAAAAACCTTTTATTAGCTTTTATATCTTTATAATATTAGCTATACTAGCTAATAGCTAGTTATTAATAGACTAACTACTAGCTAACTATTAGTTATATAAGAAAGAAAGAAATAATTATAAAAGCTACTTTTTTTTTTTATTTTTAGCCTTTTCTTTTTTTTCTTTTTTTTTTATTAATTCCTTTTATTATAAGTATACCCCTAATCTTTTATTATAATAATGCTGCTATATTACTACTCTCTACTAACTATAGGGCTAATTAAAATGCTATTTATAAATAAAATTATTACTTTAAGGATAAGTATTAACTTTAATTTAATATACTATTACTACTAATTTATAAAATAACTAAGCTAGCTTAAGGACTAGCTCTATAAAGCTTACTTAATATAAGCTAAAAATATTAATAAATAGTGCTATTATACTAAAGGTTAAAACTCTCCTAATATTTATACTATTACTATCTCTAATTTATATAGGTATTAATAGTATATACTTTAAGTATATAAAAGCTAAAAAACCTATTTAAAGGTAAGTATTTTATATATTATCTATATTAGTAGTAGGTTAGTAGCTAATTAGTGCTATAGCTAAATTAAAATATTACCTTATACTAAAAGACTATTAAATAAATAATAAATATATAAGACCTTTATATCTTTAAAAAGTATATTAATATAAGTTTATAATAGTATTATTATAGTGCTATTATAGTATTAATATAATTCTAACTTAGAAATAGGCTAGGGAGTATAATACTATTTAGAAAAAGGTATAATAACTTATAAAGAAGGTAGGGGTAGCTGCTATAATAGTAATATAATTACTTAGTAATACTATAGTAGTCTTAGCCTTAACTTTAGTTAGAAATAAAATATTACTATAAGCTTACTATATTATTAATATACTAAAGAAGTATAATAATATTCTATAGAAGATTTATAAGCTTAGCTTAATTATAGTATAAAGCTATATTAAAGAGAGAGAAAAAAAGAAGGTAGTAAAGAATAAGGGAAAGGGAAAGGGAAAGGTTAGTAAAGAGGCTAAGAAAAAATAGGGCTAGGGCTAGTATAGATATACTATACCTATAATTTTTTATTACTATTTATTATTTATTATTTAATATAATTTATATATTAAACTATTCTATACTTACTATAATACCTTTATAGCTTTTTATTACTTTTACCTTTATACTATACTAAGTGCCTTACCTTATTAAGTCTTTAATATCCTTAGTTTATTATTATTATAAAGTATATATAAGCTTAAACTAAGGGATATACTTAGTTAAAATAAGCTATTTTATAAGTATAGTAGCTAGTTTATTCTTTTTTAAGGCCTCTTTAACCTTATATTAATTATATATTAGTAATATATTTATATTTATAAAGTAAAGGTAATTAAAGTTTTTATAAAAAAGTAAAATATAATAGTAGTTTTTATTATTAGTTTAGTAGCTATATATTAGTAAATTTACCTTAAAAATATAGTAATTATAAAGAAAGGTATTAAATTTAATTTATTTTATATATATTTAAATAAATACTATAGATTTATACTTAGTAAAGCTAGAGTAAATATAAACTATTTTAGTAATAAAGGTAAAGTTAGGGTTAAGCTTTATTACTATATATTTAATTTAAGTTTAGTATACTTATATAGTAATTCTTTTTTTATATTAATAGTTTTTTTACTTTAAAGTAAGCGCTTTAGCTAAAGATAGTTTAAAGAAATAATTATAAAGCTAATTTAAAAATAATATATAGTTTAAATAATTATTAAAATTTAAAGGGTATTTATACCCTTAGTATATTAGTCTTTAATAGAGTTAGGCTATTATTATAATATAGGTATTTTAAATTTAATTAGCTATATTATTAGCCTTAATTTAATAATAAAAGTAAAGTAAGTAATAATTAAAGTAAAGGTTAATTAAAGCTACTATTAATTTAGTTTTAATAAGGGCCTATAGTATAGCCTTAAAGGCTTTAGTAATTATTTTTAAGTACTTAATTTATTTAAAAATTAATACCTTAGCTATCCCCCTTACCTTACTACTAATTACTATAAAGGTATAGTATAATTTTATACTATAAGTAATAATACTTTAAATTACTTATATATATAATAAGTATATATTTTATAGTAAATAACCCTATATTAATACTACTAGTAATATAAGTATAAGCTATTACTATACTAATTTTAATTTAACCTAGCTTTAATATACCTTTTATTATAGTTTTTAATAAATCTAAACCCTTAGAAAGTAGGTAAATTAAACTAGCTATATTATATTAGTATTAAGTTAAACTAAAGTTATAACTATAGTATAGTATTTTATAAAGTATATAAGTTTGCTTTTTTTTAAATTAAATTTAAGGCCTAATTTTTAAGACTAATTTTAGTAAATTATTTATATAGCTTTAAGATAGTTTTATATCTTTTTTACTATATAACTATATACTAAAATATTTATATTATTAAAAAAGCCTATTACTAATATAAACTATATAGCCTAGAGTTTAGTATATAATAGTATAATATAAAGTAAAAAAAGAATAAATAAAATAAGGGATTTTTATAGTATTTTTATAATAATAAGTAAAGGGCTAGTTATTTTTTTATTAAAGAAAAGGTAGGTAATATACCTAATAGTAAAGGAGTGGGTTTATACTATAATTTAAATAAGGATATTAGTAGTAAAAGAATATAGGTAAGTTATTTATAGTAAATAGTATTAAAGGCTACTAATATATTTAGCTAAAGTAATAATATAATACTACTATAATGCTATACTATATATATAGATTCTATTAATATACTTAATATAACTTCTATAGACTAATTTACTTTATTACCTATTTATAAGTTAGGTAGCGCTCTACTTAATTTAGCTATAAGGGTAAGCTAACTTATTATTACTGCTTTTATAACCTTACTAACTATACTAAAGAATAAAATTAAACACTAGGCCTTTACCTTTTATTACTTTATTAGGGTTTTATTTAATTTATAAAAAATAATAACTTTTATTTACTAAAATAAAGCTAGGTAATAACTAATATAGTAGTATATATTTAATAAGTAGGTAAGGATTTATACTAATAGCTTATTATAAACTTTAAGGTAGCTTACTAAAAGTTTATTAAGTTTAGATACTTTTTAGCTAAATAGGCTTTTTATAATACTATAGATCTTACTAGTATTAAATTAGTCCTTAGTTAGAAATATAATAATATTAAGATAGCTATTTAAATTATTTAGTATATTATTAAGTTAGGCTTAAAAAGAAAGAAAGAAATACTTAGCTAAGGCAATAGCTTTCTTCTAGTATATTTTAATAATTATAATATCTATACCTTTATTCTATAGAAAAGTAGAAATTTACTATTATTTTAGTAGTAAGTTACTATAGAGCTATACCTATTATTTAAGCTTTTAAAGATTTCTATATTAGGTAATTATAGCTTTAACTATTATATACTAAGTATTATACTATTTATTATAAATAACTTAGTTTTATATTTATACTATATTAGTTATATACTACTAGTTCTTTTTAATATAAAATACCCTTTATTATTAAAATACTTTTTTAGTATTTTAAGTTACTTCTTTAGTATATTAGTTTTACTATAGGTTTAGCTTAGAATTACCTTAAAGTTCCCTTAAAATTATTATATTTATAATAAATTAAAGTTTAGCTATTAATTATTTTATAAAGTAATTAATTTCCTTTAGTAATTAAAGTTAAGGCTTTATAATATTAGGCTAAAACTATATTTTAGCCTTTATAATAATAAGATTATTATTTATATATATTTATTTAAACTAGAGGGGATAGTTATTATATAGCTTAGGGCTAAAGCCTATATAAATAAGCTATAGTATATAGTTAAACCTAATAAGGTTTAGGCCTTTTAAAAAGTTAATATTTATACTATAGGTAGCTTAGATATAATTAATAATACTATCCCTTTTTCTTTATATTTTTTATATTACTTTACTCTAAGGTATTATAAGTCTAAGCTATTATTACTTTATTAATATAAAAAATATATTATATTTTATTAAGGTTTAACTATAATAGTTTTAAAGTAAGTAGTATTAGTTAAAGTTATTAATAAAGATATTATAATTAAAGAGTAAGGCTAATATAAATTTAAGTAAAAGTAAAGTTTAGTTAGGTTTATAGGTTAGGGAGTAAATAAAGTAAATATTATACTTTATTATTATAATAAAGCACTAGTTTTTATTAGCCTATATTATTTATACCTTAGGTTTATACTAGTAGTATATATAAATTATAGTATAGCTACTTTAAGTTATAAGCTAAAAGTAGCTAAGGCTAA
>SRPU01000367.1:0-20908 GCA_018360185.1 Claviceps lovelessii | reverse complement strand
CTAAATAAAGCATAAGGAGCAGAGGTTCTAGATATAGCTAAGCATAAATTGCTAAAGCTAGCTAGCGTATAATAATAAATAAATAAATAATTATAATAATAGTTTTAAGGTTTATAAGTAAGCTTATATTACTTTTAATATATTATAAATAAAAATTAAGGTTATAAATTTTTCATTTTAATAACTTTTAAAGGTTTTTAATAAGGTTAAGGTTAAGTAAGTATATAAGCTACTTTATAGAATTAATTCTATTTTTTTAGCTTAATTACTTAATTAATTTCATATTAAATAATTTATATAAATAAAAGTATTATTTTATATAAAGGTATTATTAAGTTAAAGAATTATAAGTAATTCTTATTATAAAGTTTAAAGAATTATATATATAGTTATATTAATATATAGTATATTAATATCTTTAAAAAGTATATATAAAGAAGTATAATTATAAGTACTAAATATACCTTAAAATATTAAAGATTTACTTTTTTTATTAAGCTAATTTTATACTTTATTATAATTAAGTTTTTTACTTTAATTTTAATTAATTATAATATAATTATAATTTCTTTTTAATATATATTTCTATATTAAATATATAAAATATTTCTTAAGCTTTAAGCTATTAAAAGTTATAATAAAAACTT
The DNA here is from genome assembly GCA_018360185.1 of Claviceps lovelessii. NCBI lineage: Eukaryota > Fungi > Ascomycota > Sordariomycetes > Hypocreales > Clavicipitaceae > Claviceps > Claviceps lovelessii. The sequence continues at coordinate 20,261 of SRPU01000367.1, read as the reverse complement.
TATTAAAAAAATAACTTTTTTATTATTATTTAATTAAGTATTAAGAATATATTTAAGTTAAATTTAGGCCTAAAAATACTTATTTAACTATTAGCTTTAGTCTTTAAATAGTATATTTGTATAAAATCCCTTCTTTTTAAGCTATAATATTAATATAAAAATATTATATATTATATTTATTTAATAAACAAGTTTTTTATTTTAAATAAAAGGGTTTAAGTTAATAGTTTATAAAATATTCCTTTTTTTATAATTTAATAATTATTTTAGTTATTTAAAGTATAATAAATTATAACCCTTAATTTATTATATATAGTATTATATAATACTAATTATATTATTAGCTAAAACTCCTTTTTTTAGTAATATATTTAATTTTAAAGCCTTTAATATATATTAAATAAATTCTCTCTTTTTTATAAGGACTTTAGTTCTTTTTTTTTAATAACTTTAAGTATTATAAAAAGAGTTATACTATTTTAAAAGAAGTGTATTATTTTCTAATTAAGATGCATTATAGAGTGACACACGTTTTTTAGTTAAAATGTTTAGGATTACCTACGACCCACTGTACCTAGGTGTAGCCTTGTAGGCACTAAATGGATAACTTTGCTTTAGTTTTAATAAGAATCTACGCTAGTTGTTTAAATTTATTATAAGTAGTACCTAACTAATATTTTATATATTAAAAGTAAGCTTAGTACTTCTTTATTAAATTTTTGTCTAGCTACTATAGCTAAGCTCATTATTTTGTTGTGTTGAATGAAATCAATTATTGAGTTGGATTTAGAGGATTTAGAGTAGTAACGCTTATATGCGTGGGTTTATTATTATTCGCGCGTTTTCAATACTTCATCAACGCGTAATGAGCGACAGCAAACTTTGTCGCTGTTTTGTCGACTGCGTTCGGTAAGCGTAGTAACTGTTACATCCAGAAGGAGCTAATGATGTATTCATGATCTATCTAAGAATGCTCACACCACACAAAATGTATGGTATGGGCATATCTGGCAAGATGCCTAAGATATAAGGCTAAACTAGGGCATTGTAGTCTGCGGGTTCTAAAGAGATTAGGCTAAGAGGAACCTAGGAATCTTGTGATGTGTAACACCACCCCTATAGCTAAACAATTAGCCTATACTAGATATTGTAATGGATTCGAGCTGGCGGCTCGGATCCTTAGCGGAGCAGGAGAGGGGCATGTAAGGAGACCTATCGCACCTATAGGGCAAACCCTAAGGATATATACTATATATATAGAGTATATATAGAGAAGGGAGATAGTAATCTCTCCTTTCCCTTTATAAATAATAATAACTTTATTAATACTAAATTATAGTAGCTATTTAGGCTAGTTTATAATAATTATTATTTATTATAATATTATTTATAATATTTATTTATATATATATAATATAATAAACCCTTAGTATTATAAATAAATAGCCTAATTAAATAATATATAGAACTTATACTATCTTTATAAAACTATTACTTTAATAGTAGCTTAGCTTAAAAAACTATATTACTAAGTAGCCTTAATAAATTAAGCATTCTATATAGGTGCCTTAATATATCCTAACTAGGTATAATCTAAATATAAACTACTTTTAATAAAAAACCCTTATAATAAAAATAAGGCCTTATTTTAAGCTTAGTAAAGCCTTATAATATATAAGCTAGAGGCTAACTTAAACTTTATTAGTACTAATTATAATAAGTAGTTCCTTATTTATTAAAACTTATTACCTAAGGTTTAAATATAAATTACTTTATTCTTTAAGCTTAATAGTAACTATTAATATATACTTAGTTATTTCCTTAACTACTTTAATACTATATTTATAAACCCTTATTAAAAGAAATATATAGTTATAAAGCTAAACTAACTAAAGCAATACTTAAATAAGTAGTTTATTAATTTTTTTATTTACTTTAAATAAAAGCTTTACTTAGCTAAAGGTAATATATAGGTAAATATAATAAAACTTACTTAGCTTTAAATAAAACTTAATAAGTAAATAAGAAATTACTATATAAATTATAATATTCCTTATTTTAATTATTTTATAGTAGTTATATAATACTATAGTATTACCTTAAATATTAATTTATATTAAATTAAAAAGTATATTAAAGTGCACTACTAGCTTTAGAGCAAATATAATTATAAAGATAATATAGCTATAATAGGTATTAACTTTATAGGCTTTATAGGTATTAAATAGAGCTATAAATTCTTTAGTAAAGCTAAGTTTAGTATAAAACCTATAGCTATTAAGAGTATAGTATATATAATATAGGTTTTAAAAAATATTATTAAATATTATAAGGCTACTTAATAATATTTATATTATAATAGTAATAGCTACTATATTAAAAGCTATACTTAACTCCTAACCTACTACCCTTTAAAAGAACCTAGAATTAGGGTTTTAAATGCCTTTAATAAAAAGGCCCTTAGTAATAAAAATAGTTTTAATTTAAAAAAAAATAGTTTTACTATATAAGTTTTAGTAGTAAAATATATATAAGTAGTAATAGCTTATACTATATTTATATTAGTAATAGCTTAAATATTTATAGGGAGATAGAATATTATATAAAGAAGGTATTATTTCTCCTTTCCCTTTTTTATAATAGTTTTTAGTTTATTAATACTTAAGTAAATAGTAGTTATAATAGCTATATTATTATAAGTAAAAGTATAGTTTAAAGGCTAAGCCTTTAATAAATCCCTCTAACTTAGCTATATACCCTAACTACTACTATAATAGTAATAAGGTATAGCTATACTAATACCTTTTAGTAGCTATAAATTACTTATTTTATATAATTTAAGGCTAACCTAAATAGGTAAATATTCCTTATTATAGCTTATATTATTTTAGGTTTTTTATAAAACTATATTCTTAAAGCGCTATAAATAGCTTAGAATAATATTATACTATACGCTACTAAATGCCTACTTATTATTTATATATAGGGTAGTTTATAAATTTATACCTTTAATACTTAAGATATAATATTACTAATAATTACTATAATAAGCTTAGTATATACTAGTTTAGCTTAATATATATTAAAGTTAAATAAGGTAAGTAGTATTATAGCTATAAGTCTATATAAAATTAATATTATCCTTACTTTTATAGTAGGCCTAGCACCCTTAAAGAAAAATAATAACCTTTCCTTATTACTTAGTAAGCTAGCTAACTTTAAAGACCTATTTTACTATAAGAATACTAATGCCTTACCTCCTTATTAAGGCTAGGCTAATTACTATATTTAATTATAATATAATTCTAATAGTAATATACTAAACCTACCTTAGGTATCCTTTTATAATATACTATAGAATTAGCTATTAGAAATATAGAAGTAAATTATAAATCTAATAAATAAAGGTTAGATTTAAGCCTTTTTCTCTTTAGTAGCTATACTAGTGCTATTAGTTAAAAAGGTAGGGGGTAGCTAGTATTTTTATATAAACTATAAAGTATTAAATAAAATTATAAACTAAGACTATTACTTACTATTACTTATTAAGGAGACTTTATAGTCCCTAGCTAGTGCTTAGTAATTTATAAAATTAAATATTTATACTACCTTCTATTATCTATATATAGCTAAAGGGAATAAAGCCTTAATAGTATTTTAAATAAGGTTTAGCCTTTTTAAATAATTAGTATACCCTTTTAGCTTAGTAAGGGTATTTATAATATTTTAGTAGTATATTAATAAAGCTTTAGGGGATACCCTAGGGGTTTATACTATAGCCTACCTAAATAATATTCTTATTTATATTAGTAGTATATATAAAGAGTATATATAGTATACTAGGGATATTCTTTTATACCTTTAATAAGCTAGCCTATACTTTAATATTAGTAAGTATGCTTTTAGTATAATAAAGGTTAAGTACTTAGGGTTTATTATTTAGGCTAGCTATATAGTATATTTAAATCTAGCTAAAATAGTAGCTATTTAGAAATAAAAGGCACTAATAAGGCTATAAAGAGTATATAGCTTCTTAAGCTTTATAAATTTTTATTAGAAGTTTATAGCTAACTTCTTAAACCTTACTAAGCCCTTACTTAACCTTACTAAAAAGGGCATTCTATTTATTTAGTTCCTTAAGTATTAAATATTCTTTTAATACCTTAAGAATATATTTTTATTAGCCCTTATTTTTATATAATAAAACCCTACCTTAAATATAGTAGTTAAAGCTAATGTATTAAGAAAGGCACTTAGAGGTTATTTCTTTTAATATAATATAGTAGGTATACTATAATTAATAGCCTATTACTTAGCTAGACTTATAGCCTTTTAATAAAACTATATAATTTATAATAAGAAGCTTCTTAGTATTATTTTATACTTTAAGGCTTAGTTTACTAAGCTTTATAGTATCTTTAAACTATTTATAATCCTTATTAATTATAAGAATTTAAAATACTTTATAAGCTTTAAGAAAATATTAAAATACTAGGTATATTAAGTAAAGACTCTCTCTCTCTTTAATTTTTACCTTTATTACTACCTAGGCTCCTAAGTAGTATGCTTTAATATACTATTTTATTATAAATAAAATAAATTAAGGGGACCCTTACTAACCTAACCTTTACTTTACCTAGTATTTATTATATATTTATTATATTTATTTTCTATTTAGCCTATATTTATAATAAATATAAATTAAACTTAGTATATAGCCTTTACTACTAGCCTATAGGGGTATAATTTCTTTACTAATATCTATCTTTAAAGCCTTTAAAACTAGGGTATATAAGCTAACCTAATATATTATATAAAGATTAAGGTAGTATAGTTTAGAGCCTAATAGTTCTTTACTAAGGTAGCTACCTATTAATAAGTTAAAGACTATATAATTAATACCTATAGTGCCTTATTATTCTATAGCTATCTTTAAGCACTATAGTATAAGCCCCTTACTACTATACTAATTTAATAAATCTATAACTTACCTTTATTAAGCTACCTAGGGAAGAATATAACCTTCTAAGCACTTTATTATAGCTACTATTAAAAGGGTATATTAATAAATATTATATAGTATATATAGAACTATTACTACTATAAAGCTTATAAAAGCTAATGCTTATAATAGGGCCTTCTTTAACCTATTCTAGCGCTAAATAAATACTAGTTATAGATTTTAATAAATTTTATAACTAATCTTCTAGGATTTAATATAAATACCTTCTAGTTTCTTATAGTTATTATAGACTGCCTCTTTAAGTATATATAGTTAAAGGCTATAATAAGTATAAGCACTAAGGTATATACTTAATACTTTCTTAACTATTAGTAGCGTTTTTATAGGTTTCCCTTAAGTATTATTTTAAACTAAAGCTTAAACTAAGTAAGTAGGTTTTAATTAATACTTTACTCCCTTACTAGCACTATATAGCTTCTTTTTATATTTTACTATCCCTAAACTAATAGTAATACTAAATATATAAACTAAGAAATATAAGTAGTGCTTAAAGTAATAATTTTCTTTACTTAAATAAACTAGCCTATATATTTTATAGTATACTAGCTTACTTTTAATAATTATACTTCTTTAGTTACTAGCCTTAATATATATATAGCCCTTTATAGTTTTAATATTAACCTTATTTAATATATACTAGCTTTTAGCTAAAGCTATATATTAGCTAAAGGTTAAGTAGTTTAGTTCCTTAAATATATTAAATAAAGTATAGTATTTACTTAAGCTATTATTAACTTTACTTAATAATAATAATAGAAATTCTTTAATAAATTATACTATTTAGTAAAGCATTACTAATTAAGAAATAAGATATAGCTTAGCTTTTATAATATTTATACCCTTTACTTAAGTAAGAAGCTAAACTAAGTAATAGCTAAATATACTATACTTAAGGTTTTAACCCCCCTTACTATAAAACTAAATATTTTAAAGGGGATATATTTTATTTTTTATATTAATTTAATAAAATATATAGTAAATAACCCCCTTTCTTCTTAAGTATTATAAAACTTTTACTTAAGCCTTATATAGCCTTAAAATAATAAAGTAAATAAACCTTTTAAATACTAAGTTAAGTTTATTTTAACTATAAAGAATACTAAAGAATATAGTAAGTATTATAATATATTAATTAAATAAGTAAGCTATATATAGCTTATATAAAAACTACTTAAAAACCTAAAGAATACTAAAGCTTTAGTATTATTTAAATTATATTAGAGTAATATATATTATAATAATAATTTAATATAAGTATAATATATTCTTTAATTAACTCTATATAATATACTATTTAATATATATTTAAATAATAATAGGCTTTATTTAGGCTTTAACTTAGCCCTAATACCCCTATACTTTAATACTACTTATCTCTTAATAAAGTAAATAAAGAACTTAAATAAGCTTTCTTTTTTTTTTTTTCTTCTTTTTTTTATATTATTTAGTAAATATAGCTATAAAGAGTAAGTTAAGATTAGGTAGTAAGGGTAGCTTTTAGCTTATAGTAAATAAAGAAGGGTTTATTAGCCCTAGGCTAGTTATACCTTAGGTTTAGTTAAAATTAGCTAAGGGTAGTAGTAATAGTATAATAAAGGGAGTAAGTAGTAAACCTAAAATACTAAAATAAGGTAGTAATAATAATATACCTTTAAAGAGATTATAAGGAGAGAGTAATATATATTTAAAAAAGTCTTTAAAAAGGCTTAATATAAGTTTAAAAAGGCCTTTAAAAAGAATAGATATAACTTTATAAAGATTAGTAAAAAAAGGTAGTATAAATATATATAAATACTTATTAGTAAGTAGAGAAGGAGGAGTAAATATAGCGGTTTAATATACTTAAATATTAGTAAATAAATCTTAATATATAGGTATTAATTATTTAATTTAGTGCTATACCTTAGATAACTAAATATTAGTATAGTTAATATTAATTTTTAAAGAATAAATTATAGTAGAATTAATAGTAATAGTAGGTAGGGGATATTTAAATATTTTTATAGTAGTAAATTAAAAATACTTTAAATAAGTTAAGGTAAATAAAGGTAAGAAGCTAGTAGCTATAAAAAGTATAGTATACTTCTTAATAGTATATAAAGTAGTTATAAATTAAGTATATAAAGCTTTAAAAGGCTTAGTTAATATAACCCTTTACTCCTTACTATTAATAGTATTATAAATAAAGATATATAGTATCTTTATAGCTTTATTATAATAAATAGCTACTATTATTTTATAAATAAGGTAGTATAAGGTAGGGCTTTAGGTAAATATAGTAGTATTCTATATATATATTATTTTTCTTTATTTATACTCTTTATAAAAATATACTAAGCCTAGAATATATAAGAATAGGCTATTATTAGCTATATATATAATATAGAATAAGTATTATATATTTAAATTAAAAAGGTTAATAAAGGTAAATAATTTATTCTTAAAGTTACCCTTTACCTTATAGTAGCCTAAGATATAGTAGCTATTTAAAGGTAAGAAAAGGGAAGGAAAAGTATTAATAGTAGTAGCTATATTTTTACTATACTTAGCTAGGTACGTTTAAAGAGATAAATAGTAATAGAGAAGCTTACTAAGAGAATTTAATAAGGAGTAATAAAGAATTAATACTAAAAAAAAAAAAAAAAAATAAGATAAAGGTAAGCTAAAAAGGAAATAATAATAATAAGCTTTTAAATAAAAACCTAAGTATTAATAAAAGGTAAAATAAGGGAATAATATAAAATTTATATTTATAGGAACCTAAGGGCTAAATAGAATATTTATAGTTAATAGCTAGTATATAATTAGCTAGCTAATTTAGAATTATAGGATTTTTATTTTTAGGTTTATTTATTATTAATAGGCATTATATTATAACTAGTTAGGATATAATAGTTCTACCTATTAAATTATATTACTAATACTTTTATATTATTATTATTATTTAAATAGCTACTAGCTAGCTAATAGCTAGGGGGCGGCGTAAGTAAAGAGGCTATATAATAAATTTAAGCTAGTAGCTTAGATTTTTAGTAAAGTAAAAGAGAGGTATATAAGGAGACCTATTGCACCTATAGGGCAAACCCTAAGGATATACACTATATATATAGAGTATATATAGAGGAGGGGAATAGTAGTCTCCCCTTTCCCTTTATGGATAATAATAACTTCATTAACACTAGATTGCAGTAGCCATCTAGGCTAGTCCATAACAGATATATACAATATCTATTTATAAAGGAGTGTGATATAGAAAATATTAGATGTATTAAAGGGTCTAAAGAAAATTCATATAAGAAAGGTTAGGCTTCCTAATAAGGTTAATAAATTATAACTAACGTTAATGCGTAAGTAATAGAAATTATAAGGAAAACGCATAAAAAAGAAGGAAAGGGGAAATATATAAGCGTAATTAACAATGCTTACATAGAGGAAGCTTAGACTTTATAATTATATTAAGTATGCGCATAAAGTTATTATATTTATTATACTTAAGGCCTTTAGTGAAGCCATTAGCAATTATCTAATTAGTGCTAACCTACTTAAGGCAAAAGAGGCTATTGCAAATTCTCTATATAATCTATTTATATTATAAATTAATATGCCTTATATAGCTATAATACTTCTTATTAAGTACGTTTGCCTTAGCGTTCTAACTATCTATAAATAATAATAAAGAATAGATTTAACTAAACCTAAAGTTTTTAATTAGCTAAGAGACCTAGGTTATAAAAAGCGCTATAGGTATGAGATTAAGGAATTTAGCTTCTATAGTACTTAATATAACTATAGATTATTACTTTAAAGCCTAAAGAATAGCGCTACTATTAACTATTATAATATAACTAGTAGTAGAGCGCCTTATATTAAGGTTATTGCTATAAGAGGCATTGCTATAGCTATAGACTTAGAAAGTGTAATTAATAGTACCCTAACTATATATACTATTAAAAAGAACCCCTAGTTCTTTTATTCCTTAAAGATATCTCTAAAGGTATTTCTTTAGGTCTATATAAATTTACTTTAGGGCTAGATTTACTATACTAAGCTTATTTACTATATATATAATATTAGGTCTTATATATATTAAAAGCTAGTTAAAGTAACTAATTTTGCATTACTAATCCTTTAGAATTCTAACTATTAAAAGGTTTTTCTAATTTAAAGGAATTTTAAGCTTAGGAAGCTAAGGTATATAAGCTAGGGTTAGGCTAGAAGTATTATACTATTAAAAAATAAAATTAATATACTTTACCTAATAAAGTAAAATAGTCTAGCAGTTATAATCCCATTTAAATTATATACTAAGGAATATTCTAACTATGCTTAGCTATTTAAGCTTATATTATAATTCTAGCATATTAAGCACTAAGTTTATAATAGCATTTAAGGAAGCTGCTATAATAATATTATTAATATAAAGAAGTAAGAAAATAAAGTTATTATAAGTAAAAATATATAGCTTGCTTAAAAGGCGCTTAAAGCTATGCTTAGAAAGCTTAGTAGATATATTATTAAGCTACTAAAAAGGGGATATTAGAAAACCGTAGAGTGTATAATTAAGGCAATATACGCATCTTAACCTATCTATATAGCTATAAGGTTACCTTATAAAGACCTTAGATTTAGCCTTTGCATTTAAAAAGGTATTAATAGTATTACACTGCTGCCACTTAAGATTAAGAATGGCAATAATTATGTAAAAAATATGTAAAGAAACTAGATATACTACTATAGCGTAGAGATCTTAAGCATTAAAAACCTTAGAGTATTAGTCACTATAAATAACCTAGCAAGCCTTTAAAAAAGGTAGCTTATTAATAGGATATTTAATAGTATAAACCCATTAGCTATTAAAGATAATAGTGTTCTTTAGTGTATATATAAGACTTTAGCTATCCTTTTATTATATCTTTTTTAATTCTTTAATCTTAGCTAGTTGCTAAAAGGTTTAATAGTTAGGTAGCTTATATGCCTTAAACTAATTTAATAGAATATATATCTTTATATTCGCTATGCTTGCTGCTTATACTATTATTATATAATATAAAGGGTTTATTAAATTATCTAAATTATAGATATTGTTATTATAGTATATAAGATTTGTATGCTTAAGCTTTTTAGAGCTATTAGAAAAAGTATGTTTCTAATTATATGTTATGATATATAAATAATCCTTATAAATACCTATATATAATAATTATCTTATACTAAGCTAGGTGGAAGAGAACTCTTAGTTAACTAACTTTAAGCTTTAAGCCTATATATTCTTTACCTTATATTTACTTAATACTTATTATATTTCTTTTTTTTAAAGTAAAAGAGTAACTTTACCTATAACTACCTTTAAAGACTTAGTAATTATAATAATATCTTCTATATTAGCTAGATCTATAGTATCTAGCCTGTTTTATATCTCTATATCTTTAATAGAAGGAATAGGCTTAAAAAGTGCCTTATTTTTATATTTATTAGGGTTAATAATAAGTTCTTTTTTATATTTAAATATAATAATTTACTCTTTATACTATAATTCTAGTAGGTTCTTTAATATTATTATTATTAATAGCCTAAAGGGACTATAAGGAGGAGGTTTTTTAGAAGGAGTAGTTAACCTTTAGTATATTTAATTAAATAAAAGGTTATGGTTTAGTGTATTATTAGTAATATTATAACCTTAAGAGGCATTTATAGTATAAGGTAAGGCTAGGTGTTGTTAGCCTTTATTCTACTATATAGGGTTATTCTTAGCTATAGGATTTATATAAGGTAGAGTAATAATTCTCCTACCCTTTTCTTTAAATGTAGGATTAACTAATTCTATAATAAATTTAGTTTTATTAGAGGTATTATAAGATATAGTAGGGTTTTCTTAAAATTAAATATCTTATGCCTTTATAATATAGCTTTCTTTTAGTAGCTAAACCTTAAATAAATAGTATTTATTACCTTTTATTTCTATAAGGTGCCCCTTTTTTGCTTTAGGGGATATTTTCTATGCTTTAATATGCCTCTTATTAGGGATATATATATAGGCAATATACCCCTAGGTTTAAAGATTTTTTATAAATAAGTTATTAATAAGGCTAATTTTATTAAAGAGCGCTTATTATAGCAATTTTCTATTAGAAGTGCTGCTAGTTAGTAGAATATTTATAATCTTAGCTATATGCTTTATAGCATAAGGCTAGAGTGTATTAGGGAGCTTAGCACTAATTATTAATGCTTAAGCTATATCTATAAGGGTTCTCCTAGCTTTTTTAATAATGCCTTAATAGGTAGAAATATAGGGAGCCTTAGTGTAATAAATAATGCCTTTTTTATAGTAGTAAATTATAAACTTTTTGCCTAGGAATTCTATAGTATTATTAGTATAAAAGCACTTAATAGTAAAGCTACTACTTATATTTTTTATAGTAGTTTGCTATGCCTTTATAGCTTTCTATAAATTCTTATAACTTATAGTTAGAATAACCTAATAAAAATAGGTAAAAATGTTTATTATATATAGTGTATAGTTCTTGCCGCTAAATCCCTTTAGTTTATATATAATATAATCCTAGAAAATGCGCCTAAGAAAGGCATTAATGTTAAGTTATAGCTTATAATAAATAATCTAATTAGCTTTTGTAAAATAGCATACTTTATAGTAAAAATTATGTAAAAAGATTAGATTAATTAATATGCCCGCTTCTTTATATATATAGAGTATTTAATCCTTCCCTATGTGCTTAAGCTGCTTATATAAAAGGCTATATTCTATATTCTTTATAATGGCTTTAGTGGGCAATGCTATAAAGTTAAAGTAAGGTTCTTTATTATATAGCTTAAGTACTATAATATTAGATGCTTAATAGAAGGAAGCTATAAGTTATGCTAAAGACTTTATAATTAGTTAATTTATAGACCTATTTATAATAATTCTAGCTTAATAAAGAAGACTTAGGGAAATTATATTAACTTCTACCTTAGGGGCTAGCTAGGTGTTTAATAGCTTAAGATAGCCTCTGTTAATAGATAACTTAACTATTCTAATGCCTTTTATAGTAAGTAGCTAACTATTACTTATAGTTATAGATCTTACTTTAATATTAGTATTTAAGTATATAAACTATTTTATAGAATTAAAGGTATAATTACTGCATTCTATATTTAGAATATAATCTTGCCTTATAAGTTAGCTATAATTAGTAGTAGTAGCGTAACTATTATTAATACTTATAGTTATGCTACTAAATGTACTTCCTGCCTATATAATATTAAGAGAAGCTATGCTTTTTAGTATAGATGCTTTAGTAGAGCCCTTATCTTAATAAGCCTTTATCTATATAGGTTTAAGTTTAGGATAAAGCTTTTAGTATATATCTTTTATATACTAAACTTACCTAGTAGAGACTATATAGCTACATTTAAGAGTTATAAAGTCCTTTGTCTTTTTTTTCTTATATAAGGACTGTTTTATTAAGAAACTAGCTTTCTAGTCCTTAGCTAGCTTATTAGATTTATATATAAAATATTTTAATATTTTAGTCTTCTTAAGACCTTTAGAACTATAACCTTAGATCTTCTATATTTAGTATATATTTAGTATAGCACCCTTCACTGCTTAAAGTATCTAAGTAATTTATATAATATTAGGTAAAGTTATAATGTTATTAATTCTCTACTATAGATTTTAATAATAGTTAAGCTAAGCTCTTATTAATAAGAACTCTAATCTCTTTAATTAAAAGAAACTATTAAGTAGCTTAATAATAGTAATATTAGCTTAAAAGCTATAATTATTATAAATAAGCTACATTAGGTCTATTATATAGCCCCTATAGTCCTATCCCGCTCTAAGGATGTTTTTCTATATATATATAAATAGCGTTTACTATACTAAATATATTAATAAAGCATATTTTTTATTAGTTATATTAAACTATAGAATTATGCCTTTAAAGTAGCTAGTAAAGCTAAGAATATAAATATATATTTTAATAGAGATTTCCCACTCTTTAAAATTCTTAAAACCCTTTAGTAGTGTAATTTATATAGATTTAGGTATTATTTCTTTTATACTTAAAGATATATTTATATTATAACTCTAGTTAGCCTTATGTAGCTATAAAGTTATATTATAGTTATTTATTATAATAAAATTAATATATTATAAGGGCCTTTTATTAATAACCTTATAACCTAGTATTTAATACTAAAGGATTACTAATTTAGTTAAATAGTTTATTAGTGTAGGTAGTGCGCTATTTAGCTAAATTACTATATAGCCTATACCTATATAGAGATTATAAAGTTAAAGATTAGTAGGTTTTTAATAGGTATTTTCTATACCTTAATAATAAAGGGAGAAAAACCTATAAAGTTCTACCTAGTTATACCTTAGCCTAGTTAGCAGGTATTGCTTTACCTTAATTTACTATACCTAATAATTTATAATTCCTTATTTATTAAACTAATGCCTAGGCAGTTTTAACTTATTTAGAATAATAGTCCTAGCTAGTAGTTAGGGGATTATAGTAAGGGCCCTTTTTTTTAGTTAAATACTATAAAAAATTATTATAATGTTTATAGCTATAGTGTTTTATGCTATAATAATAAGAGTTAATTCTATATACCTAAATGCAAAGGTTATGCATTTAAATCCGCTTATATATATATTTTTTATAAAAGGAATTAGTAAAAGGCTAAAAGATTATATAATTAACTAATTAAAGATAAAAATAAGGCTTCTAAATGTAAAGGCTATGTAGTAGGAAAATGCAGTTACTAACACTGCTAATTTTTTAGTGTGTCTAAAAAATATATATACTAAATATAGTAAAACATAATATAAATTTAAAAGATTATAATAAAGATAATAATAAAACGTTAAAAAATCTAGAATATATAGGGCTTATAACCTATTATATCTAGAAGGAGCTAATAATATATTTATAATCTATTTAAGAATGCTCACACCACACAAAATGTATAGTATAGGCATATCTGGCAAGATGCCTGAGATATAAGGCTAAACTAGGGCATTGCGGTCCACGGGTTCCGAAGAGATTAGGCTAAGAGGAACCTAGGAATCTCGCGATGCGTAACAGAATATAGCTACTACTATTAGTACTTCCTCTCTCCCCCCTTACCTTTAAATAGCTACTATATCTTAGGCTGCTATAAGGTAAAAAGTAACTTTAAAAATAAATTATTTATCTTTATTAACCTTTTTAATTTAAATATATAGTTTCTATTCTATATTATATATATATTTAATAATAGCTTATTTCTATATATTTTAGGCTTAGTATACTTTTATAAGAAGTATAGAAAAAAATATATATATATATATAAAATACTACTATATTTACTTAGAGTTTTACCTTATATTACCTTACTTATAAAATAGTAATAGCTATTTACTATAGTAAAGCTATAAAGGCACTATATATTCTTACTTATAATACTATTAATAGTAAGGAATAAAAGGTTATATAAATAAGCCTTTTAAGGCTTTATATACTTAATTTATAACTACTTTATATATTATTAAGAAATATACTATATTCTTTATAGCTATTAGTTTCTTACCCTTACTTACTTTAACTTATTTAAAGCACTTTTAATTTACTATTACTATAATATTTAACTATTCCCTATTTACTACTACTATTAATTCTACTATAATTTATTTATTAAAAACTAGTATTAACTATACTAATGCTTAGCTATTTAAGGTATAGTGCTAGGTTAAATAATTAATACCTATATATTAAGACTTATTTATTAATTTTTAAGTATATTAAAATACTATATTTACCCCTTTCTTACTTATTAATAAGTATTTATATATATTTATACTACCCCTACCTACTAATTTTTATAAAGTTATATTTATTTTTTTTAAAAGCCTTTTTAAACTTTTATTATATTTTCTACTTAATCTCTTTAAAAGTAGATTTACCTTACTATTTTACTTTAGTATTTTAAACTTACTTTAATTACTACTTACTTTTATTATTATATTATTACTACTACTCTTAGTTAGTTTTACTTAAATTTAAGGTATAACTAGCCTAGGGCTAATAAACCCTTCTTTATTTACTATAATTTAGGAGTTACCCTTATTACTTAATCTTAACTTACCCTTTATAGCTATATTTATTAAGTAGTATAAAAAAAAAAAAATTTATTTAAATCCCTTATTTACTTTACTAAAGAATAAGTAGTATTAAAGTATAAAAGTATTAAGGTTAAATTAAAGCTTAAATAAAGCTTATTATTATTAAAGTATATATTAAATAGTATACTATATAAAACTAATTAAAGAATATATTATACTTATATTAAGCTATTATTATAATATATATTACTTTAATATAATTTAAATAATATTAAAGCTTTAGTATTTTTTAGGTTTTTAAGTAGTTTTTATATTAATTATATATAGCCTACTTACTTAATTAATATATTATAATACTTACTATATTCTTTAATATTCTTTATAGCTAAAATAAACTTAATTTAATATTTAAAAGGTTTATTTACTTTATTATTTTAAGGCTATATAAAGCTTAGGTAAGAGTCTTATAATACTTAAAAAAAAAGGGTTATTTATTATATATTTTATTAAATTAATATAAAAAATATAATATATTCTTTTTAAAATATTTAGTTTTATAGTAAAAGGAATTAAAATATTAAGTATAGTATATTTAGCTATTATTTAGTTTAGCTTTTTACTTAAGTAAAAAATATAAATATTATAAAGGCTAAGCTATACCTTATCCCTTAATTAATAATATTTTACTAAATAATATAACTTATTAAAGAATTCTTACTATTATTATTAAGTAAAGTTAATAATAGCTTAAGTAAGTACTATACTTTATTTAATACATTTAAGAAATTAAACTACTTAACCCTTAGTTAATATATAGCTTTAGCTAAAAGCTAGTATATATTAAATAAAATTAATATTAAAACTATAAAGAGCTATATATATACTAAAGCTAATAATTAAAAAAGTAAAATTATTAAAAATAAGCTAGTATACTATAAAATATATAGGCTAGTTTATTTAAGTAAAGAAAATTATTACTTTAAGTATTATTTATACCTCTTAGTTTATATATTTAGTGCTACTATTAGTTTAAAAATAGTAAAATATAAAAAAAAGCTATATAGTACTAGTAAAGAAGTAAAGTATTAACTAAAACCTATTTACTTAGTTTAAGCTTTAATTTAAAATAATACTTAAGGGGAACTTATAAAAATACTATTAATAGTTAAGAAAGTATTAAGTATATACCTTAGTGCTTATACTTATTATAGCTTTTAACTATATATACTTAAAGAGATAGTTTATAATAATTATAAAGAACTAAAGAATATTTATATTAAATCTTAAAAAATTAGTTATAAAGTTTACTAAAATCTATAATTAGTATTTATTTAATACTAAAATAGGTTAGAGAAGGCCCTAATATAAGCACTAGCTTTTATAAGCCCTATAGTAATAATAGTTCTATATATACTATATAATATTTATTAATATACTTTTTTAGTAAAAGCTATAATAAAGTACTTAAAAGGTTATATTTTTTTCTAAATAGCTTAATAAAAATAAGTTATAGGTTTATTAAATTAATATTATAATAAAGGGCTTATACTATAATACTTAAAGATAGCTTTAAAATAATAAGGCATTATAAGTATTAATTATATAATTACTAACCTACTAATAAATAGCTACCTTAGTAAGGAACTTTTAAGCTTTAAATTATATTACTATAATTTTTAGTTAATATATTAGGTTAGCTTATATACCTTAGTCTTAAAGGCTTTAGAAATAAATATTAATAAAGAAATCTTACCTTTATAGGTTAGTAGTAATAGCTATATTTTAAATCTAATTAGTATTTAATATAAAGAATAGCTAGGTAGAAAGTAGGTATAATAAGTATATAACTAATACTAAGTATAATAAAGGCTAGATTAAGGCTAGTCCTTTTAATTTATTTTACTTATATTTAAATAATATATTAAGGTATACTACTTAAAAGCCTAGGTAGTAATAAAAGTAAAAATTAAAGAAAGAGAGAGTTTTTACTTAATAGGCCTAGTATTTTAATATTTTTTAAAGGCTAGTAAAATATTCTAAATTTTTATATTTAGTAAGAATTATAAATAATTTAAAAATACTATAAAGTTTAGCTAATTATACTTTAAGGTATAAAATAATACTAAGTAGCTTCTTATTATAAATTATATAGTTTTATTAAGGGGGGGTAAGGTAGGCTAAGTAATAAGCTACTAGTTATAGTATTTTTATTATATTATATTAAAAGAAATACTTACTAAGTGCTTTCTTTAATATATTAGCTTTAACTATTATATTTAAAGCTAGGTTTTATTATATAAGAATAAAGGCTAATAAAAATATATTTTTAAAATATTAAAAGGCTACTTAATATATAAGGAATTAAATAAATAAAATACTTTTTTTAATAAGGTTAAGTAAGGGTTTAATAAGGTTTAAAAAGTTAGCTATAAACTTTTAATAAAAGTTTATAAAGCTTAAAAAGCTATATATACTTTATACTTATATTAGTGCCTTTTACTTCTAAATTACTATTACTTTAGCTAGGTTTAAGTATATAATATAGCTAACTTAAATAATAAACTTTAGGTACTTAACCTTAATTACTTTAAATATATACTTACTAATATTAAGGTATAGGCTAGCTTATTAAAGGTATAAGAGAATATTCTTAGTATGCTTTATATACTCTTTTTATATTCTATTAATATAAATAAGAATATTATTTAGGTAAGCTATAGTATAGGCCCCTAAGGCATTCCCTAAGGCTTTATTAATATATTATTAAAATATTATAAGTACCCTAGCTAGGCTAAAAAGATATATTAGCTATTTAAAAAGACTAAACTATATTTAAAATACTATTAAGGCTTTATTCTTTTTTATTATATATAGGTAGTAAAAGGTAGTATTAATATTTAACTTTATAAACTATTAAGCATTAGCTAAAAAGTATAAAGTTTTTTTAATAAATAGTAGTAAGTAATAATTTTAGTTTATAATTCTATTTAGTGCTTTATAGTTTATATAAAAATACTAGCTATCCCCTATCTTTTTAATTAAAAGTATTAGTATAGCTACTAAAGAAAAAGAGGTTTAAATTTAATTTTTATTTATTAAGTTTATAATTTACTTCTATATCTTTAATAGCTAATTTTATAGTATATTATAAAGAAATGCCTAAAGTAGGTTTAGTATACTATTATTAGAATTATATTATAATTAAATATAGTAATTAGCTTAGCTTTAGTAAGAAAGTAAAGCACTAGTATTTTTATAGTAAAATAGGTCTTTAAAGTTAATAAGTTTACTAAGTAATAAGGAGAGGTCTTTATTTTCTTTTAAATATACTAAGCTTATTATAAAAATAAAAATAATATTAATCTCTTATAAACTTATAGCTATAATACTACTTACCTTATTTAACTTTAATATATACTAAGCTAAGCTAATATATACTAAGCCTAGTATAGTAACTATTAGTAATATTATATTTTAGGTATTAAAGGTATAAATTTATAAACTACCTTATATATAAATAATTAATAAATGCTTAGTAGTATATAATATAATATTATTTTAAGCTATTTATAGTACTTTAAGAATATAGTCTTATAAAAGACCTAGAATTATATAGGCTATAATAAAGAATATTTATTTATTTAAGTTAGCTCTAAATTAAATAAAAGAAATAATTTATAGCTATTAAAAGGTATTAATATAGCTATGCCTTATTACTATTATAGTAGTAGTTAGGGTATATAATTAAGTTAAAGGAATTTATTAAAGGCTTAGCTTTTAAACTATACTTTTACTTATAGTAGTATAGCTATTATAACTACTATTTACTTAAGTATTAATAAATTAAAAACTATTATAAAGAAAGGAAAGAAAAAATAATACTTTCTTTATATAATATTTTATTTTTTTAGAAATATTTAAGCTATTACTAATATAAATATAGTATAAGCTATTACTACCTATATATATTTTATTATTAAGACTTATATAGTAAAACTATTTTTTTTTAAGTTAAAATTATTATTATTACTAAGGGCCTCCTTATTAAAGGTATTTAAAACCCTAATTTTAGGTTCTTTTAAAGGGTAGTAGGCTAGGAGCTAAGTATAGCCTTTAATATAGTAGCTATTACTATTATAATATAAATATTATTAAGTAGCCTTATAATATTTAATAATATTTTTTAAAACCTATATTATATATACTATACCCTTAATAGCTATAGGTTTTATCCTAAACTTAGCCTTACTAAAGGATTTATAGCTTTATTTAATGCTTATAAAGCCTATAAAGTTAATACTTATTATAGCTATATTACTCTTATAGTTATATTTAGCTTAAGGCTAGTAATATACTTTAATATACTTTTTAATTTAATATAAATTAATATTTAAGGTAATGCTATAGTATTATATAATTACTATAAAATAATTAAAATAAAGAATATTATAATTTATATAATAGTCTTTTATTTATTTATTAAATTTTATTTAAAGCTAAGTAAGCTTTATTATATTTACTTATATACTACCCCTAGCTAAGTAAAGTTTCTATTTAAAATAAATAAAGAAATTAGTAAACTATTTATTTAAATATTACTTTAATTAGTTTAGCTTTATAATTATATATTTTTTTTAATAAAGGTTTATAAATATAGTATTAAAATAATTAAGAAAATAATTAAGTATATATTAATAGTTACTATTAAGCTTAAAGAATAAAGTAATTTATACCTAAACCTTAGGTAATAAGTTTTAGTAAATAAGAAACTACTTCTTATAATTAATATTAATAAAGTCTAAGTTAGCCTTTAGCTTATATATTATAAAGCTTTACTAAGCTTAAAATAAGGCTTTATTTTTATTATAAGGGTTTTTTATTAAAAGTAGTTTATATTTAAGTTATATTTAGTTAAAATATATTAAAGTACCTATATAGAATATTTAATTTATTAAGGTTACTTAGTAGTATAATTCTTTAAGCTAAGCTATTATTAAAGTAATAGTTTTATAAAGATAGTGTAAGTTCTATATATTACCTAATTAAGCTACTTATTTATAATACTAAGGGTTTATTATATTATATATATATAAATAAATATTATAAGTAATATTTTAATAAATAATAATT
>SRPU01000366.1:0-20916 GCA_018360185.1 Claviceps lovelessii | reverse complement strand
GGGTTTTTTTTTTTTTTTTTTTTTTTTTTTTTTTTGGAAAGCCCCCCCCCTTTTTTTCGAATTATGACATGAACAGATTCAACGGGAGGGGAACCGATAGCGCAGATGTCTGTCCCATTTGATCTCGACTCTGGTACCAGGTCGTTCAACACGGTGGACAAAACAGAAGCAATAGGGTCGCATTATTCTATTATTCTATCTGATGTGAGGAGGCAACTGAGCAGCGATGCTTGCTGCGTGCCAACTCAATTCATACTTGCCGGATATGCCTGTGTCACGCTCGGATCGCTCGACGTGTGTGTTTATGTTGGTTGTAGCACAAATGCAACGGTGCCCGGAGTGGGATCGGGTTTTTGTAGGCGTATGTACAACATGTAGTGAGCTCTGCTTGATGGGCTGGGCTGGGAGATGGTGTGTAGTGCGAGTAAAGGCCAAGTCTGTTGTCAATAATAACCGCGAGGAGGGAAGGGCGCGTGCGGGGGTGACGCGGAAAAGGGGTGACGAGGAAAAGGAAGAAGGGGGGGGGGTGTGAACCCGGAAGACCCCCATGCCCGCCTCCGATAATGAAATGCAATGTCCGGCCGGGCGACCCTGAGGCTGGCTGGCTGGCCTCTTTTTTTTTTTTTTTCTTGCCCCTTACATGTCATCTCCAGGTCCAGTCTTGGAAGGTAAACGTACTCTTTCTCCGTCGAACATGACAGAACGAATCGGTTGAACGGTCATGGATAAACGGGGTGTTCGTATTGCCAACATAACACTATTATTCTATTATTATCGTTGTGCTTACTTTTCTTCTTTCAACGGGAGGGGTTTCTTTCCACCTGCTTTATTGTATTCGTACCGCTGCCATTCGAAGCAGTAGAGGTGCCGTACCTTTTTTGGAGCATGAAATAGCTTGTTAGACTTGCGTGTGCCTCTACATCTTTTCTTTCTTCTTCCGTCTCGTTTTATACTTGCATATGTGTGTATATACATATATATCTTGCGAATGGGCGGCGTTTTGCGCGCAAGGAGACTCTATTCGGACGTTGACAGCTTATCTCTAGTTTCTAAACATAAATCAAGGATCATGTTCCTCGACGTCTACTGTAGCATAGAATGCGCGATTGGGGGTTTTTTTTTCTCTCTCCCGCTTCTCTGGCCTTACATGCCGGAGCACCACCGCGACAAGTCGTCTTTTTATCGAGAGCGATCCTGTTCGTCCCTTCAAGGGGTCTGGTCATGATGACTTTCGTTGTTACACATTTCACAGTACATAAAGTATGTATGTATGTATGTACTTGGACCGGTCGTTGCCGCAAAGGCAATGGCCAAACACTACACCTGAAGGGACGTAGAGCAAGAAAAAATACGAAAACGTCGATTTGGCATCTGGACGTCGAATTAGACACGACAGCATTCGAGCCGTTCGTCTACAACAGCGTCAGTGCTTTTAGCTTGGGTTTCGTAGCGCACTTTCACAAGCCAAGGGCCGGTTCCGGCGACGGCCCGGACAAAAAGGTGGTGCGGTTGTTAAACCCGGCTTGCGCCCGCATCTCTCCGTCGGGTCCCTCCGGCTGAACCAAGTACAGAGGCTCGGAGGCTACTTCGTGATGGAGAAATGACGCGTTGGCGGGACCATAGCTCGTGGAGAGCGTCGCATTGGGCGCGCAATAGCTTCTGCACAGCCACCTAAGCAGATGTTTTGTTGTTGATGTTGATGTCGACGTTGATGACGATGTTGTCCTGTGCCGTTGATGGAGTTTTTAGTGTGCTCGAATCTCGACCCACCCGACGACCCACCCGACGACCCACCCGACGTCTCTGCGCGCTTGAAAGAGCCAAAAAAAAAAAAAGAACTAAACACCAGACGCGTCCAGACGCGTCTCATCCGTGTCGCGTCACCATTTAAGCACCTCTAGTTCGGCCACTACGTTGGTTGCCTGGGTACCTGGTAGGCGCGCTCCACGGCGCTGGCATCTAATCTAACCAGTACCACAAGTCCAGACCATTTTCGTCGTGCCTCGTTTCTCCTGCCTTGCCCAAAGTAAAACATCGCCATTGCGTCGCGCTTTCTTCACAGCACAAAGCTTTTGCCGTCTCTTCCCTCCATTCACGTCAATTACTTCCGAACCGACTGCTCCTGCACTGCATCAAAACGACCGAAAAACACGTTCCGCTGCCGACGCTAGAGCCGCCGCTCCTGCCATATTTCCGAGCAGCTGTCCTTCCCATAGACGACGTTGCCAGGTTTCGAACCCTTTTCCGTCAGGATGCCACGTCCCTCGATGAAGAGGCGAGAGGCCGTCGAGGCGGTTCCTTCTTCCAATGCCATCACCAACTTTGCTCGCGTCGCCAAGAGCCAGGCCTACCGCGATGCATCGGCAAAAACATCCCTTGTCGTCGAACTGCCTGCTGCCAGAGCGTCTCGCAAGAGGAAGGCGAGCTCACTAGACCAGGACAACAGCACACAACTCCCTCGACGCACCGTCTCCTTCCCCCCCAGCAGCAGCAGCAGCGACGACGAGGCCGGCCAGGACCGAACCATATCCAAACGGTCGCGGCGAGCCGAGCCGCCAAAATCGTGTTCCTCTGCAGAGGCTGCTGGCACTGCTTCGTCTCCGTCAATCAACGCTGCGACATCCACAGAGGGAAAGCGCGTAGCCAAGGCCGCTCCATCGATAACAAAGGCAGCCCACAGACCCAGCAAGTCTACCATAATCGCCCAATCTGTGCAACAACAACAACAACAACAACAACAACAAAGACAAAGGACGGGCCAAATCAAGATCGATGCCATCTACAGGAAGAAGACTGAGAAAAACAAGGCCAAGGACATCAGGGAGGCCAAGGTCGAAGACGGGTTACTGCCCAGTGACTTGGTGGAGTTGGCTGCTTTGAACAAGGCATTTCTTAAAACAATCACAATCTACATTGCCCATAATGGATGCAGCTCACCAATCGATATTCGCCTCATCGCACCAGACATATCACGAACATGGGGCAAACGACAAGTCACAGTGGAGGATATACGGCGATGCATCGCCATCCAGTCTCACAAACAGCCACCGCACGCCCCCCGCTTCATTGTGACGGATTACGGTCGTGCCAGAATCTGCGTTGAAGTTGTGCCTGGATCAGACGGGGTCCGCCTCGACCAAGAGCGTCTGTGTAGGGAGTTTAAAGACAACATGCGAGCATTGTGTGCCGAGCAAGCCGTGGATCGGATGACGGACGTGGATGTTCCTCTGGCAAGAATGTCACTCTCGGACCTCCCTCGGGCTGCCATTCAGGACATGGGTGATGGAACCAAGGCCAATCCTCTTTTTTCCAAGGGCCAAAAGGCACTGGACGACCTGAAAACCGGCATTGCTGCCAAGAAACAAGAGCAGCGAGACAAACAACAGGCTGGTGACAAGCTTGCCCCTTTGAACCCTGATGGCACCAAGATGAGCCTGCTCGACCGAATTCGGCACAAGCAACTGGCCAAGGCGAACGAGCCCATCCCGCCGTCCGGCCCTGAACTGCAGCGCCGGGCGGCTCTCAATCGAGTAGCCGACGTAGCTGCCACGATTTCGATGCTGAGTCTGTCGAATCCCACGGCTTCGCCCCGGCAAGCTTACACCATGGCGGCCATTGCGGACAAGCTCAAGGACTCGCTGCGCGTTCCCTTATCCAAGGACGAAGCAATGACATGCGTCCGGATAATTGCTACTGAAATTGCTCCACACTGGCTGAGAATCGTGTCGATCGGGGGACGAGAAAATGTGGTGATTCAGCGACATGGTCAGCCCATTGACCGGGTGATTAATGAGCGAGTTCAGATGTTGCTTGCAGCTTAAAATGGGAACAGAAGAAGTGAAAGAAACAATTGTATATGCAACATTGATGAATATTCGCGGGACCCCCCTGTTTGGCAGAATGTGTAGGAAACGAAAGATGCAGGATGGCCTGAGTGTATGGGTTTAAGGGGTTTGCAAGGTTAATGGCATGGAGCGGTCTGCATTGTCGGCGATGAAAGTAGATTTGAGCATGGTATCGGCGTTATGATGACAGAGCTTGGAAACCATTGTTTAGCATAGCCAAAATCGCCCTTTTCTCCACCCCCTTTTGCAATTACACTGCGGTTCAGTGATGAGTTTGGTACAGGCTACGTACGATATGTCAAAGTCATATCCATATCTGGGTTATTGGGACTGCACCTCTTGAACCTGCCACGACAAGGCCAAGACGCGACTTGTGTTTATCCATGACAGCACTTCATCATCATCATCATCATGTTATGTATTTATGCATTTATGGATTCATGCACGCATGCATGCATGACCTTGACGCCGAGAAGGCCACATTTGCGCCCACACTGATCGAGTCGGCGGCTGATTGGCGACCGCAGTAAGTATATCTGACAAGTACATACATTCTTTTATCACATGTTTTGATTCACACTTTACGACGAGAAATCTCCTTCTTGGGTAGAATATGTCCACGCTATCCAATCATGTGAGTAGACGCCGTGGTGCAGCCCTCTCAGCATGAAGGGCATATGTGAGCCCCCGGGGACGAAGAAGAAAGGGGAGTCCTATCCAGGACCCGTGATTCTGTGTAGGCGGCACGCATAGTGTGGCGAAGAGGGTTGGTTGAAGTGGTGATGCTCAAGTAGCTATGTCTAATGATTTGGAAGGAAGTTGAGTACATGCTGTTCCACCTACCTACGTTATATCATATTATTAAGAATGAAGCCATGAAATACTGTCCTTTGCGAATTCCCTGAATAATTCTAGTATTGTTAGCTGTAAAAGGGCTTTTCTTTTCTTTTCTTTTTTTTGAAATTCTTATATGAAAGAGGTATTTTGAGTAGTATCCCGGCTGCCT
Source organism: Claviceps lovelessii (assembly GCA_018360185.1). Taxonomy (NCBI): domain Eukaryota; kingdom Fungi; phylum Ascomycota; class Sordariomycetes; order Hypocreales; family Clavicipitaceae; genus Claviceps; species Claviceps lovelessii. The sequence continues at coordinate 16,065 of SRPU01000366.1, read as the reverse complement.
TGGCCACACTATGGGTGCCGGATAACAATTCCCCCAAAAAGCGAGGGGCCTGGATTAGAACACGCTTCCGGTGTCAAGCGGGAGGAAAAGACTCCAGGGACACTTGTCGGTAAGACCACATGGCTTCGCAAGTTATTCTGACAATCGAATCCCCGGATTCGCGTCAGGCACGAGATGAGATGAATGTCGCAGCACACACGAGCTCCTGGGGTTCCGGTTTACAAGCATTTCATGTGTGCACTGCACAGTACAAACCCTGGGCTGAAACGACGGGGGTTCCGTTCTTTGAGAGCTTAGACGTTTCGGCGGCGAGGCGGACTCTCACAATGCACCCAGGTTTGGATTGGAGGGCGGCGGCATGGTACGAGGGAGAAGGCAACTGTATGACGACTTTTTTTTTTTGGTCACACAGGGGCTGTTGTCTCCGCTGCTCGGATGCGGAGGCGATGTCACCTTTCGGGTTGCGGTATCGTGAACATGTATCAATGATGATGGTGAGGCCAGGTCAGAAGCTACTTACCTACCTAAGGTACCTACTAGGTACCTAGGTACTTACCTAGTAAGTCTAAGTACCTACCTAGGTACTTTACTTAACCTAGGTACCTAGGTACCTACTCCTAGTAGGTACCAGGGCTGGCCGGGAAGGAGCAGCCCGAGAAGCACAGGGCGGGGCACTTGGCGTCCGGGCCCCGGGGGATTTATTGTGTCCCTCGCCTTTGACTGCTCGGACAGCAGACAAGAACCAGACCTGGTTGTGTTGTTCGTCAAAGAGTCAAGAGTCACGAGACAGTCAGACCTCTTTGTGCAAAACGGATGAGTCCGACCTCCGTGGATGGATGCGAAATGCCAAACCAGCGGGTCCGAGGGCGGCAAGAAGTTGTGCCTGCCCGTATCGCGGAGATTCGAGACTTTCATTCTTCATCGCCCCCCTCCCGTCCTCTTTGCTTCAAGTTTGCATGCTTGAGCCGCGTGGCGTGGCGTCGACACATGCAAGTACACAGTAAGCATGTCCATGTTTCAACTTGTCCAGCACTGACGTCCGCATGCCAGGTCGAGAGATGAACCGGTGATAAAGGCGGCGGCCAATGGTGAGTTCGGTGCTCGTCCTGGTTACTCGACAATCTTTGCCACGACGAGCTTTGACGACAAAAGTTGTGCAACGACTCCGTGTGCAGCTCCGGCCACAATCGTCCGAAGCGGGACCTGTTTGAGAAAATCACGGCCTAGCCATTTGCACTTGTATTGCCTTTTTTTTGTTGTTCTTTGGATTCTGATTCACGGCCCACGCCCCGTCGTGTTGCCGCGGTGCCATGCCGTGGCCGGAGAGGTGGCTGTCGGTCAAGCCAATCTCCGTAGGACAGGCAGCGGGCAGCGGGCAGCGGGCAGCAGAAAGCAGAAAGCAGACTTACAGACATAGCCGCAGACACAGACACACAAGAGCGTGGAAGCTTCGCACTCTCGTGGTTTCTTGTGCTAATTGACGTCTTGCCGCCTCGTCATCTGGTCGCCGTGTCCGCCTTGGGGCCTCGTGCTTGCTCATCCCATCGTCGGCCATGCACGCCGGACCAATGCCTCTTCGCTTTCACCCAACCCCGTACATCTTCAACTGTCACTTTACTGTCATATCATGGCGTCATCGCGAGTTCCTGCAACCCAGTCTGCCTGGTTGACTTGACCTGGTCGAGTCGTTTCCACTCTCCAGCCCAAACCATCCTCCACGGGCCTCTAGATGTTTCAATGTTCAAATGCAGACTTCCATTTTGGCGCTCCTTCCTGCCTACCTACTCGGGTAGATAGTTATTTCCTGTTCGGTGGTACCAGTGGACTTTCTCCTCTGGCTCCTTCCTTACCCATCCCAAATGAGTTAACTCTGCCGCAGTCCTGCAGCCAGTCTTGCTTTTTTTTTTTTTGTCCGCATAGAGCCGTGGATTTCCATCTCGAGTATCTCTAACATATTCCTCATTGAGTTTCCCTCCTTTTTTTTTTTTTCTCTTCTCTTTCTAGTTACAGCCGCCAGGACCTGCATCTTTCTTTACCGTTATTATTGTTTCTCATATATCAATAGACGACGGCTTTGGACATTTACCTGTGGCAGACATTGGCTATGCTTGTCTTCATACGCTTTCCTAGCATTCTCCTTACTAAATTTCATACCTCAGAATTACTTGAAAAACATTCCCTAAGAACCATTCGCCACTGTGCCTGTGCCAGCGCTCCGTGTACAGCCCGCTCTGGCACACACACACTGTTTCGAGATTTGGTGTAGGGACAAATTTGGTATTCCAGGCATTCTATCTTGATTTCTTTACAAGATCCATCCGCCGCTTCGCTTCACATCTGAATGTGCCGGTAGGGTCCCTCTGGGTCCTTCCGCAGCAAGCAGATCTGAGATGGAGCGCACACCTTCTATCCTCAGCTTGAGCAGCTGTGGTAGCTCCAGTGAATCGAGAGTACGAAATGGCGGTTCCGTGCTGGCGGTCAAGGAGAACAAATCATACCAGTCGGATATTCCACCCTTCAAGTCGGTGCTTGGCCATTGTCTCTACCGCAGGATCGTGATCTGGACACTGATGAGCCTGGCGCTCGTCACCGTCGCCATCTCTCACAGGCGACATATGTGGGTTTTAGACATGGTCGAATATGCCAAGGACAGTAGTAGTACTGACCTCGTGGCGGAGGCAACGCATCATGTTCCATTTCCTGTACACCCCAACGGAAACCCCACGAATAACGATCCATCCACCACAGCTCTTGTTGAGCCTGTCTCGGAGGCCCTCCAAGAGCCCCCGATAGAGCTGGAGGAAGACGATGAGTTGAGCAGGGAAGAGTACGAAAAGGAGAAGAAGGAATTTGAAAACGAAGCCAACAGGAAACCTTGGTTGCGATACCCGCAGTAAGTCGTCGGCTGCCGATTGCGCCGGCGTCTGACCATAGTCCGTCGTCCTTTGATGGTGTCGACGGTTTTTGCTAACGATGAGGTGTGAAAAGCTTGGATGGTTTCTTTCACGGTCTGAAAACTTTGACAAAAGTATCGAAGCTGGTACCTGAATATCCGAACATCACGCATGCGCTACCTCTACTCGCGCCTCCCATTAATGCCCATCGTTTACCTCGGCCGACGCCGTATAACCCTTATACCACCAACAAGGACAGTATCAAGCGGTGCCATCTCGACAAAGAAGGCACAGTCTCTCCACCCGACGTGCTCTATTATAATGGCATTCCTCAGCATATGCCGGATCCGGTCATAGGCTCACATGAAGTGCTCGGTATTCGAGACGACATCTGCTTCGACCGGTTTGGACGTTTTGGGCCCTATGGCTTCGGTTATGCCGAAGCAGACGGAGGTGCCGGTGTCGGGCAAGATACGGAGGATTCGAACAGCAATATTGCTTGGGCCAAGACGGGCAAGATCAACTACACATCCATTGATTGGAGCGATGCGCAAGAGAGGTGCTCTCAGGCAAACAAGCATCGTCTCATTGAGCCCCATGCTGGATCGGCAAAGCTGCCTCCGACACTTGCAAAACCGAAGCGGAAGACGGTTCGTCAAGCAGTGGTTGTGCGATGCTACACGAGCTACAACTGGACAACCATGGCTATTTTGAATTTACGGGCCTTGATTACCGAGGTGTCTCTGAAGTCGGGCGGCGAATATACGGTGCACATACTGCTGCATGTTCTTGACAATGACAGACCAATCTGGGCAGATAGATCCGTCGTGCAAGACATACTCGACCGGACTATCCCACCAGAGTTCCATAGCCTGGTAACTCTTTGGAGTGAGGCTCAGATGGTGTTGATCTATCCGGGCGATTTCGAAAATGAGCAGTCAAACCCCAGTGCCCAAGACGTCCGTGGTGTATACCGCGCCGCGCATTTGCCCCTTCAGATATTTGCTTCGCAACATCCCGAGTATGAGTACTTCTGGAATTGGGAGATGGATATGAGACATCTGGGCAACTACTTTGAATTATTCGACCGCATTGGCCGCTGGGCAGAGCGACAATCACGGTCACTAATGTGGGAGAGAAACGAGCGATACTATATCCCCTCATATCACAATTCCTGGGATAATTTCACCGAGACGGTGCAACGAGACCATGTCAGATCTGGCAGGCAACTCATCTTCGGGCCAGCTGACTTCCCTGGCAGGAAGCCTCTTCGCTTTGAAGAGAGAGGCGAGTCGCCGCTTCCTGAAAGCTGTGGACAAGGCCAAGATGCCGCGCAGTGTGGAGTGGGCGAAGGCGCAGATCTAATCACCTTCAACCCCATCTTTGAGGTGTCAGGGTCTGGCTGGGTGTTCTCAAATGATGTCACGGGATATGCGGACGTGACTGACGACAGCCCTCCTCGCCGTTCGTGCATTGTCACAGCCGGCCGTCTAAGCAGAAGACTTTTGCTAGCGATGCACGAGGAGGTTTGGCGCCACAAACAAAGCATGTTTTCCGAAATGTTCCCAGCTTCAATAGCCCTCCACCGTGGCTTCAAAGCCGTCTATGCACCGCACCCCATCTCCTTGGAACGGGCTTGGGTTCCTGTCGGATCCGCCGTAGACCAAGGTTTCAACAGCGGAAGGGACCATTCGACTTCGGGCGCGAATAGTCCGTTCTACCTGGGCAATGAACATGTACACAAGGGGTCCACGTTTTACTACCACAGCGAGTTTGCCGGTCTCTTGTGGAGACGCTGGCTGGGATACCCGCAAATGGATGGCCGAGGAAGAAGAGGCGGCGATGGCGATTTGCGAGGCGGTGTTGAAGAAGAGAAGCGGCCGCATGGCAGTGGCCGCATGTGCTTGCGGAGCATGCTCTTCCACCCCGTCAAGTCTGAAGCTCCGGATGAGTGAAGACGTTTCTTGCAGACAACCAGACAACTGACCCTGGCAGGTCACATTGCGCAGCGCGACGTCAATTTACCAATCCAATACTTGCGTATCCAGTCTAACACTGGAAAGCCACAATGGTTCTTTTACGTATATATTCTCCCTTGTAATCTTACTTTTTTTCCTAGTATATTTAAGAAAGGGGAAGTGTGAAAGGGGCCGTGGCAAGGTTGGTTCTGTGGTTTATCTTCAGGGGGTTGGGTGGCAAACATTTGCTGACCCATGGGCCTTTTTCTGTCATTGTTTCCTGGAAACCGTTTTCAACTGGAGAGTCAGGTCAACGGCGGCTTTGTTTCTTGTTTTATCGTCAGATTCATAGGGAAAAGGGGCGTTTTTGATGTTGGGGTGTACTAAATCTAGTTGGTTTTCCAAGTGTCAATTTCCACTATACATGTGATTTCTTCGTTGGATGTTTATGATTTGATACCAAAAGGGTAGAATTTATTTCTATATGCTTGATCGAGTGAAAAAGCGAAAAGCAAAGAGAGGTTTAAATGTGAGGTTTGAGACGGTGATTCCCCTTTATCATAATGCTGTAAGGAAGCAGGGGTATCGCGAAATTTCCGATGCAAGCGCCAACCAGAAAAGTGGCAGAATCAGCAAGACAAGTGCTTATGTTATGCAGCACGGCAAGGGATGCTAAGAACATGGAGATGCAGGTTGCAACAGCGAGATGAGAGATGGCCGATCCCCTTTTGGAGGATGGTCACGGCACGGCGAGTCATGGTGATGGTGCTGCGACCGACAAGGGAGATGGCGTCTATGTGTGATGCGGGAACATGAACGGCGGGAGGTCATGGGCAGGGAGATGTAGTCTATCGGCATCGGGATGACGAAACGGAATAGCCGACTTTGATGAAACTCGAAGCCGGTCTACGGGTAGAGATCGATGGAGCGCGAGAGTCAAAAGGGAGGGGTGCACGAGAAAAGACGGGCCGACGAAGACGGACAGAGAAGAGGGCTGTCGTCTCTTGGCCATCTACTAGGCGGAGGGGTCTTTGCCTGGTAGATCTGGGCGGCGGGGGTGGTGCATTTCGGGCACGATCGGGCGATGAAGGGATCGTGTTTGGTGGTGCATGGCCGATTTGGCGTGTTTGCTGGCCGTGGGATGGATATGAGGGGATGGGGTTGGATATCAAGGGAACAAGTGAGATGTGAATGGGAAGGGTTTATATTGTTTCTTGTGAGTGGAATCAAAAGGCGGTGGTTGATGTATGGGAAAACAAAAGCATAATGGAAAGGCGAAACATGGAAGAGGAAAAGAACAGTGAAAAGAGGGAAAGCGGGAAAAGAATAAACATGTAGATAGGTGTAAACCATAGGAACAGTGAATGGAGAACAACCTAAAATATAGAAAGAATCCCTTGCAACGCTTCCAAATACATAAATAAAAACAGGACAACAATACATATACGACACGATGTAGTAGAGACACAAACGACAACAAAGCAGCCAAGTCAAGGCCAGATAACAAGCGAGCCCAAGCACACACCGACAAGAGATGCACGCTGCCACGTTGTCGCCGAGGTTCCGTGGGTGGACAGCGTTGCGGGGCTGGAAAAAAAAATAAACATAAAAAAATATCGAAAAGAGAATGAAACAGAAAAAAAATTAAAAGAAAAGACAACACCTGTTACACCCAAAGACATCACAACGCCTACCAATCCCATACATTACAGGATAAACCCCCCACCACCCGCATCCTCAGCAACTCATCCCGCAGACATCAACCAGGTTCGGCTGATCCTCTACAAGAAAGATATTCAATTGGTGCCTAATCTACCTAGATCAGGTCTGCACTGCCTCGAGTATCAAAGACAAGTAAAAAAGAAAAAGAAAAAGAAAACACAGCATACACTAATCCAAAAACCCCGGGTATTGAGAAAACAAAACACAACAGCATATTTGGAACAAGCACACGCCATTGGAAGCTATCCTTTTTCGAAGGAAAAAAAACGAAAGAGACAGATAGCCAAAAAGGGATGTATACACGCCACTGGAAGCTCTCCCCTCCAAGATAAAGAAAAAAAAAAACGAGAGAGACAGATAGATAGATAGACCAAAAAGGATGTATTGAAACCGCGCCGTGGACGCCATCAACACTTCTTTGTAAGGGATACCAGATAGCACATGATGCCAAAGCAGAAAAAAAGGGGGCAGACAAGTCAAAAGACACTGAAAAACAAGAGTAGCCATCGCGCCAAGTTGGATAGATCTGGACGAGAGTGTTTGCCGATGATGGAAATACAAGAATGGCCAGCCATTCCCCTGTTGTTGATCCAAACGGTGGGGGATTGCTCTTGACCAAAATGTCAACCTCAGCCAATGCTGGGGCATTACCCCTGTCAATGAAATTGGCTCGACCGAGTAGGTATAATCCCGTCGTCCAAGTGTTGAGGGTAAGCCAATTTGCTTTGATTTTCGTCTTATTTTGATTTTCAAGGGTTTTTTTTCTCCTTCCTTTTTTTTTTCTTCTTTTTTTTTTTAAAAAAAAAAAGGGCTCCCCTCTTATTTCCTCAACACGGCTTCGTACATGCTGGTGATGCCCGTAATGGCCGTACCGACAAGAATTCCCTTGTAGCCACCATACACGGCGCTGTTCAGGCGCTCAATCGACGTCTCGGACAACAGGCCACCAAACGTGACACCCTGCGCGTACACAACGTACGAGACCAAGGCCTTGACAATGCTAAACGTCAGGGGGTCGACAATGTTGTCATGAGCGGCGGCGGCTCTAGAACGGGTTCGCGGACCGGGCTGATTCGTAGCGCTCAGGTTGAAGAAGTAGCCGGCAAGGCAGGGCAGGACAACGCTGGTCAAGGCCCACGTCAGGGCAGGCGACCAGAAGCTAGCGGTCAGGACGAGGAACATGTCGGGAAGGTAAACGGGGTAGTCCGAGGTGCCGAGGAAACCAACGGCGGGAACGGTAAAGGCGTAGCGGTTGGCGAGAATTTCGGGTCGAATGAAGAAGAGCTCAAAGGCAGAGACGACAAACAGGATGCTCGTGACGGTACTAAGAGTCTCGCGGGTCGCGTTGGAAGCCTCGGTGATGCCAGTGTCCTGGTAGACGGACGAAACGCGCTTGCGCAGGGCGACGGTCGAACGGTCAAAGGCATTGGCGACATCAGCAGGAGTAGCTGGCAAGGGGATGCGAGCCGCGACCTGGGAGAAGCTGCGAGCAGGCGTTCGAACCAGAGCGGAGGTGACACCTCGTTCGTCGCTTCTGGAGGGAGAAGAGTTGATCAGCAGGCTTTATAAGACAATGAGTTGCTGGTTTTCTTTCTTTCTTTCTTTTTTTTGCATCCGTTTCTTTCTTCTCCATCTTTTCCTCTCTTTTCGTCGTCTGTACTTACTCAGAAGCCAAGTCCTCAATAGCCTTGGTCACACGGCGCTTGGCGACCTTGATAGGTTTTTCAACATCATCCTTGATAGATTCCCTCTCCTTCTTGACCGGAGAGCCGAGAGCTTTGGAGCGGCTGTTAAAATAGCTCGTCAAGTCGGGCCGGCTCGTGAAGCGGCTGCTGTTTTCGGCAATGTACTCGTCAAGCGCGACCTCGAGCTCCGTCTTTTTGAGGCTCTCGTAGCTGGTTTGCGCCAGGTTAGCGCGAGTTTTTATCTTCTTTATTTTTTTGGTCGCCGTCCTCATCATCGCTGTCGCTTGGACCGTCGCGTCCAAGAGGCGCATAACAACTTACTTGGTGAGGCCGACGTTCTCGGCCAGTTCGACAAGTTCGTGCTTGCGTTGCGCGCGCAACCACGAGTTTGTTTGTTGAGGAGCGGACATGGTGGACGAGCGGAGCGGGTACTCTTTTTTTTATTTTATTTTTTTTTATTTCGTAACGTGGGATGCGATACGATGTGAGGCGATGCTGGGCGCGCAGTGGAGGACCATGTACGGGAAGATATGGAGCTGACGTGGGTTGATGGTGGATGGTGTTGCTTGCAAGTTACGAGATGACGATGGCTTCGAGAGGTTAAATTGCGGCGCGGAGCTCAGAAGGGGGGAGGGGGAGGGGTGGTTTGGCGTGGTTTGTTGGTCTTGTTTGGTCTTGCAATGCAGCTCCAGTTCTTGTTTATGTTTTGTTTTGGTTCCGGTCGGCCACGACCGCGCCCACCACGTTCCTTCCACATCCGCGACCGCGTTCCAGATCCACCAGCCCTCCTGCCGTCTCGTGGCTTTTCTGAGTGGGGTAAATAAGTGGAGCGCGCAAAACGGGGTACCGGCCAACGGGGGGCAACAACAGACGAGCAGACGAGCGGGTGAGCGGATGAGCGGGTGAGCATGGCACCTACGCATGCAGCGCATGCAGCGCATTGCATACGCATTCGTCTACTCAAACACATGACGTCTAATAATTCTCTCTCTTCACTCCTTGCTCTGTGCAAAACATCCTCAACTTCGATACATGATCACCGCCTTGTCCACACTCCATCTCCAGCCACGGCCCCCTACGTCATCCAATTCACAAACTGCTCCCGCCCTCTCGGAACCAGCCTCATTGGCACCGTCCTTCCTTGCAGTCCCAGCGTAATCACCGTCCTGGCTTGGCCCAACGTCCTCCGACTCGCAGCCTGCGCCATCCGGTACACATCGGCCCTGGCTCGCCTATCCATTGCGCGCACTTCCGCCTCACTGGCCCACTCATCTGCCGCCAGCTCGACGCTGTACCGCTGGAACAGGACGAGCAGAAACGTCATGACTTCGACCTGCGCGACCCGCCTCCCGAGACAGGATCGGGGGCCTTCGCTGAAGGGCAGGTAGGCGCCTCTGCGGGGGCGGAAGAAGGGCTTGCTGTCTTTGTTGCCGCGACCGCTGCGGTAGAAGCCGCCGTCCATGCCGTCGTCGATACCCTCGTCGATGCCCTCGGAGCTGCTTGATCCTTGTTTCTCTGCACGTGGCCCGTTCCCGCCGTGACTGGGATGGCGAGGACCGGCTTCCGTTTCAAACCAGCGCTCTGGTCTATAGTCACGTAAATCGTCGTGGCCGGGTCTCAGCTCGCTGTTCTCGTACGGCCAGTATCGTGGGTCCTCGTGTGCCATGAGGGCATAGATGGTAACGAAACTGCCCCTGGGAAGAATGCATTCGCGGCCCTCAATGTTGAGCACCTGGTCGCTGTGCGGACTGACTTGTTTCGGGATCGCAGGTCCAGGCGGCTGGATCCGGAGCGTCTCGTTCATACAGGCTCCCAGTGCGCTCGTCGTCATGGGCCCCATCAGGGTCTCGTAATCCCATGTCGAGCATTCCGTGCCGCCCACCAGCTCGTCAATATCCCGTTGGAGAAGTCGCTGTGCCGCCGGGTTGGTAGCGAGGTTGATGAGGGTGAAGTGGAACGTGTTGGCCGCCGTCTCGTGGCCGGCCACAAACATGATGAAGGCGTTGCCGAGAATCTCGTCGCGGGTAAGAACGGGCGCTTTGATGATGTCTTCGGCATCATCGTCTTTTTCTTCTTCTTGCTGCTGCTGCTGCTGCTGCTTCTGCTTCTGCTGCTGCTGTCGTCGTCGTCCTCCGCCGCCGCCGCCGCCGCCGCCGCCAGAGACATCGCCGGAGGAACCGCCAAAGGAACCCTGAGCTAGGGCACCCATGATATCCATGCCCTCTTTGGCGTGTACTCCTCGTCTCACGGCCTCAATCTTCTCATTGAGCATCTCGTCCAGATACCTCACGCAGTCCTCATATGCCGCGGCAGCGATGCGAGCCTTGTTCAGGGGCAATATCCTCAGCAGCCAGCGAGGAACTAGGAGCAACAACAAGATATTGTCCAAGACCTCCATCAGCGTATCCACAAAGGACAAGGCGTAACCGTCGGGAACATCCATGGACGTATATTTGGCAGCCGCGGCATCAAAGTCGGGCAGCAGCGGCTGGCCAGGCCATAGCAAGCGCAATCCGAACCCGACGTACCCGATGACATTGATGGTGAGGCGCGTAATGTCGGCGGAAATGGTTGCGAGGGGCTCGCTGTTGTCGTTGTCGCTGTCGCTGTCGCTGTTCCTGACGCCACGACGGCCAAGCCACGTGTCAATCAACCCATTGGTCTGCACAATGACTTCGCGAAACACCAAGGCCGAGTTCTTTTCACTAAACGTCGCAGAAGTGGCCCTGCGATGAGCCTTCCAGACGGGCCCCTCGGTGGTGATGATGTTGTCGCCAAATATGGCCAACATGGTGTATATTTGCCGTGGCTTGGGGAATTTCTCCCTCTGCGTCGTGACTTGGCGGATGGCTTCGGCGTTGGACACCTGCACCGTCATGGAAAACGGAGACACGAAGAGGAGCACGTCGCCGTGTCTCGTGAATCGTTGAAAATCCAGCTGGTAGCAGGAGTCAGGGAGCATGAGGCTGGGAAAGAGAGTGAGAAGAGAGTAAGAGTAAAGGCGGAAGAAGAAGAAGAAGAAGCAGGTGGAGGGAAAGGAGAGAAGCACCCACTCCAACCAATCATCCCACCAAGACTTTGGAAACCGCTTGATGATGCGCGCATAGACATGGCAAAGCAGCAGCCAATGCTGCGCCAGTTGGTTGCAAGCTACCTGACACCCAAAGGGGAGAAACACCATGGTCAGGCGCGTCCAGAAACAGGTGCATAAGAGGATTGAATATAGGACGAGGGGGGGAAGCACACAACAAATAAAGGAACAGAAAGAGAAAGAAAGAGAAAGAAAGACGGAAATGAAAAAAACAGTCTGGTCACTCACGAACGACCAGATAGGGCAAATTGCTCCTCCTGGCCACGGCAATGTTGCGCCGCAAGCCTGTAACCACACGACAGACAGCATAGGCGCAAGCTGTGCCCAGCACAAGCAGCATCCTGGCCAGCATCACGGACAGAGCAATCGATTCGGACACAGAGGAGGCGTATTTGGGAGAGGATGCTGGAAGTCAAGGGCTTGGGGATTTGGAAGCAAAGAACGAGCACGGTACATACATGCATACATATGTACACATGTACATACAGACACGTAGAGACTGCATATGTATGGATGAATGTACAGTATGCACGAAAACGAAAAACGCAAGGTCGAAAGGCCGTTGAACCAAAAAAAAAAAAACAAAAAAGAGCCTGATGACAAAGTAGGTAAGACCCGCGGTTTCTTCAAAAACAGATTTCCCCCAGAGTGACACAACAGGAGTCAGGACTGTGTTCCAAGTTGTGCCCTGCCGGATTTCCTCTCCGGGTCCCGGGTGCGTCACGACTCACATCCCGTCTGGTCTGGACTAGTGCTTTTATGATTCGCCCACAGTACTAAAAGACGAAAAGGGGAGAGAAGAGGAGAGAAGAGGAGAGAAGAGGAGAGAAGAGGAGAGAAGAGGAGAGAAGAGGAGAGAAGAGGAGAGAAGAGGAGAGAAGAGGAGAAGAGAGGAAGAAAAGAAAAGAAAAAAAAAAGAAACAAAAACCCTGTCACCACTGGGAACATGATGCCGGGAGGGGAGACCGAGTCGCCAAGTCGGGTTGAGGCTTGAGATGTTGATGATGATTGGCTGGACGAAAAAGGGACGGGAATCGGGATTACCCCAAGTACCTGGGTACCCTTTTCCTGCTTCCAAGTTCTGCGTCCCGAGATTCGACAACATGAATCATCAAAACTCATTCCACCTCTGACCACATCATCTGCAGCTGGACTATCTGCGCCCACTCATCCATCCGGTTCGCATCCGCAAACCCAGCCTGCATATTGTCAAACATCTGCGCCCCCGTCGCCCCGTGCTCCGTCTCATACCACCCCAGAGAGCTGTTGCCATGCGCGTACCCGTCCGTCGTGTCCGACAGCACCGCCATGCTGTTCATGCCCGAGTACATGAGGCTCAGCTGGCCCTGGTGCATGGCGTTCATCATCTTCATCTCCTTCATCGCCCTGAGGAAGCGGATCCGCGGCACCGTCTGCAGGTACACCTCGAGACGCCGCTGGCCAAAGGCCTTGAACTTGTCGAGCGCCTCGTCGGATGCCGCCGAGCCGGGTGCGCCCGCCTCGCATACCTGCTGCCACTGTCGACGCATGCGCGGAGACCACATCTGGCAGATTTGGGCCCGTGAGTCGGAGGCGTCGTAGTATTGCAGGTGGTGCTTCCCGAGCGTCGTGTCGGCCACGAAGGAGAGGTGGCAGTCCTGGCAGAAGAGCACCTGGTCGTACCCCCACCACGTCGACTTCTCGCGGTGATCCAGGCGCGGACACGGCGCGACGGGCGCGAACTTGACAATGTAGTCGCTGTAGTAGCCGAAGACGCTGCGGTCCATGGCCTCTGCAAACTTGCGCAGGTACTGGTTGAAGCGCGGCGCCGCAGGGCAGAAGTCGCACACAATGGTGTCTTCGGGGCGTCGCGCGGCCGGCTCGAGGAAGTGGTCCAGCTGGTTCGTCTTGAAGATACCAAGGAAGCAGGCTTCGCAGATGTCAAAGGCCTTGCGGGCGGCTTCTGCTTCTGCTCCTCCTCCTCCTGCAATGGTCCACCACTTGCCGCGGATGATGCCGTTTGCCGTACACGGCACCAGCGCGTTCAGATCCGAAGCCATGGTCCAGAAGCCGTCGTAGTCCTTGCTCCTCAGGTAGGCATCCAGAGCAAACGACATGGCAATGTTGGAACCCGCCATTTTGCATGTCCATCGCGTCCCCAGCATATTCATCCAGGCGTCGAAGCCCACCGTCGTCGCCACGGCTTCGAATTCGTGCGCAAACACCGTCAACTCCAACTTGTCCATGTAGCATGCCCCGCAGACGTGAAAGTTGTCGAGCTTCCGTCGGGGCGTGAACCAGACGCCTTCATTCCAGGCTATATCCTTGCCCTCGCATTTTGGATATGCCATTCGCCGCTGGACGCCGCTCACAAAGCCGGCCCAGTCGTTGCTCTTGGACAATTCTGCGAGCGCCCGAAGAACGTATGGCAAGGCCCCGTCGCAAGTCCATCCGTCCTGAGGACCCTGCGCTCCGAGGGCTGCAAACCGGGACTGGAAAGGGGTTCCGACGATGTTGTCCTCGTGGCAGGCCTCACACACGACGAACCCTCGGGCATCCTTACTCACCATGCCAAACCACTTGAAAGTGTCCTTGTTGCCCGCCGCCGTCTGCTGCGCGGTCGCTCGGTCCCTGCAGTTGGGGATGGAGAGACGTCGCTTCATGAAAGATTTCACATGCTCCATGTCATTGCTTTGGAGCGCTTGCTTCCATAGACAATCTTTGAGTTGGGGCGACCAGAAGCGGCACGTTGATTGCGACTCTGGCGCGGCTAAAAATCGTTTGAAATGACCCTCCAGAGGAGTCGACTTGATGCTGTCCTCATGGCACTTTGTGCAGATGAGAAACTCTGGCTCCTCTGGCAAGTGATACCAATGCAGGGGGTAGTCTACCACGCGATCTTCGGGGCAATACCGCACAACATCTCGCGGAGGTCCGCTGGCTGCGACCGGCGGCAGCAGTTGACGGGCTGCTACCGGAACAGCGTCGACCGAACACGCTTGAGGTGCTTGAGCTGTACCTTGTTGTTGGTGTTGCTGCTGCTGCTGCTGCTGCTGCTGCTGCTGCGACTGCTCCTCCTCCTCCTTTTTCTGTTCGATAGTGACATGGCTCATGGCCTCTGCAAGGGTTCCTGCGTCGTCTGCGGCATGTCGCCGTGGAGGAGTCGCAGCAGAAGCAGTAGCCACGTTGTTCGCAGCAGAAGTCATCACGGGCGTCTGATGGCTCTCATTTCCAACACCACCACCAACGTGAGCACCACTCACGCTGCTGCCGTCATTGTTCAAGCTGACTACATGTGGTCGGTAGGACGGAACAAATGATGCTATGGATTCCTCAGCCCGCCTTAGACGATTCGTCCAGTGCTGAGGGTCTGGATGCACAGGAGCCGCCGCTGTCGACTCATCATGTGCATGTGGCCGTGGCGGTTTCGACTGCTGCTGATGCTGCTGCTGTTGCTGAGTAGCAGTCGCAGTTCGAGACGGGGACCGAGGAGGAAGGGACGGGGGAGGGGAAGTACAAGTCGTGTTCAGAGGCAATGGACGCGTTAAAGGCTTGCTCATCCCCTCAGATTGCTCATACCATGTCGGTCTCGGCGGCGGCGGCGGCGGCGGCGGCACTCCATAAGAAGCGTACTGACCCTGTCCATGCATATCCATTGCGGGAATAGAAGCCTCCAGGGGTTGGGAACTTGTCGTTGCATTCCCATAGTTTTGCTGGTGCTGCTGCCCAGGAGACGGATCATATGGACCACCGCCGTGGTTTGGCTCCGTGACATAATGGCCATGTATGTGGTGATGCTGCGCTTGCCGCGGGGAAGACGTGCCCGGCGGCGGAGCAAAGTACTGCAAATGTTGCGCAGCATGAGACTAGGCATGAAAAGGAAATCCAGGTCAGTGTCACTTTAATTCGCTCGGGGACAGAGAGGAAACGCTGGGCGCGAAATGTACACGTACCTGACTTGGTGGTGGTTGTTGGCGGTGGTGTTGGTGGTGTTGGTTCTGATTCCCGGAATTCTGATTCCCGGAATACTGATTCCCGGAATACTGATGTCCATGATAACGATGCTGCTGGCCCGAAGAAGGCGAGTTTCCCGCCTGCTGCGACTGCGACTGCGACTGCTCATACTTGGCCAGACGCTGCTGAAGATGCTGCTGTCCCGCCGCCACCGTCTTCGCGAGCCCCGACTTGGCGGCCTTCATGAACGAATCCATCTGACAACGAAGCAAGATCTGTACATATATGACTCTGCAAGCTTGACACGGCCGGCGCACCTCGCCGATGGAAGCAATATATCGAGTCTATCCTCGCAGCACCGAAAGCATGCAATGGAACCTCGAGAGGAAAAAGGCATTGGGTTGAACAAAAGGAAAGAAAAAAGGAGTCGCCTGCTCGCCTACGTAAACAAGTACTTTGCACAAATGCATTGTCATGGTCATGGTCACGGCCATAGGATGGCATGGCAGACAAGTCCATTGTCAGCCTTGAGTCTGCCTTGAGTCTTCGCCAAAGCCATCATGTGGTCTCACTCGACGTCAAAAGCCGACCAAGGGTCTTTCTTCATCACCCCTCCGAGAGTCCGAGACTCCAACTCGTACATGATATTTTTTTTATGCTTATTCCCCGCCTTGAGCGGCCGACCATCGAGGCCTCCCATGGTACCACGTTGCCGGTTCCACAAGAAGAAAGCGCAAAAAAAAAAAAAAAAAAAAAAAAAAAAAAAAAAAAAAAAAAAAAAA
>SRPU01000365.1:0-20953 GCA_018360185.1 Claviceps lovelessii | reverse complement strand
CTTTATAAGCTACTTTTTATTTTCTATAAAATTTATTTATATAAAAAAATAAAAAAATAGACTTATAGCTATATAAATTAGCTGCTAATATGCTTGCTAATTAGTTAACTTAGTAAAAATTAATGCATATAACCTAAAAATTAATTTTTTAGATTATTATATAGAATAAAAGCCCTAAATTTAGTAATAAAGGATCTAGTTTTAGAATTCTTTATGAATTCCTTTTATTATAAAAAACAGTAAAAACTAACGTTATAGGGTAACTACCTTTACTAACTAAGCTGCCTTTAGTGGCTTAGTTAGCCTATTTAATTCATTTCTTTATAGCTTTACTAATTACCCTATAAATTTAATTTAAAGTTAGCCCTATGCTTAATAGCTATTAGCTTAACTACATAGCTATTAAAATAGGCATAGAAGGGTAAAAAGTAAAGATTTGTAGGGACCTTGCAGCTATAAGCTCTATATACGTAACCTTTAGTTGGATTTCCATAGTTATGCTACGCGCGCGCGTGTATGCTTGCTAGCTTACACTAGCCTTACTAAAAGCCCCTTTATAAAATACTTCTATAAGCACTATAATTATAGCATTAATAATAAGGAATCCCCTATAAATAACCATATTATTTTTAATAATACTTTTTATAAATATAATTTTATTTTTATTTTATTATAGAAAAATTTAGTAAATTTAATAAATACTAAAAGTTCTCTCTTAGGCTTATAATTTATTAGAAATAACTAAGGAAGGTGCTATAGAGTATAGCTTACTAAGATAGTAGGCTTAGTAAATATATATATATAGGTTTACTACTCTATAGAGTAAAGCATTATAGTAAGCTATAATTAGTTAAATTTTATATAAAATAAAAGCTTTTACATTACTTTTAGCATTATTTAATTTACTAAAGAATTTATAATAATAATATTTAATAAATTATATTTAATATCTAACTTTATAAGTATATATAGTTAGTAAGAGTAATTTTAATAGTTTATATAGTTAGTAGCTATAAAGGGGTTTTTTACTTTCTTTTCTTATATACCTACTAACCTTATTAGTAAATACTAATTATTAGCTAGGCTTTATAAGCTACTTTTTTATTTTTTATAAACTTTATTTATATAAAAAAATAAAAAAATAGACTTATAGCTATATAAATTAGCTACTAATATACTTACTAATTAGTTAACTTAGTAAAAATTAATATATATAACCTAAAAATTAATTTTTTAAATAATTATATAGAAAGAAAGCTTAGAATTTAGTAATAAAGAATCTAGTTTTAAAATTCTTTACAAATTCCTTTTTATTATAAAAAATAGTAAAAACTAATATTATAAAGTAACTACCTTTACTAACTAAGCTACCTTTAGTAGCTTAGTTAGCCTATTTAATCTATTTCTCTATAGCTTTACTAATTAATCTATAAATTTAATCTAAAGTTAGCCTTATACCTAATAGCTATTAGCCTAACTATATAGCTATTAAAATAGATATAAAAAGATAAAAAGTAAAGATTTATAGGGACTTTATAGCTATAAGCTTTATATATATAACCTTTAGTTAGATTTTTATAGTTATATTATATATATATATGTATACTTACTAGCTTATACTAGCTTTACTAGCTAGTAAAGCCCCCCTATAAGATGCTTCTATAAGCATTATAATTATAGCACTAATAGTAAGGAATCCCTTATAAATAACCCTTTCATTTTTAATATAAACTAAATACTTAAGAAAAATTACTAATACCTTTAAGGCTATATTATAAGCCTTTATTAAAACTAAGTTAGCTATAGCTTTAATTAATCTTTACCTTAACTATTACTTACTTTACTTTTATTATTAAATTAAAGTTAATAGTATAGCTAATTAAATTTATAATGCTTATATTATAATAGTAGCCTAACTTTATTATAAATAAATATATTATAAATATAAATACCCTTTAAATTCTAATAATTACTTAAACTATATATTATTTTTAAACTAGCCCTTTAATTACTTTTTAAACTATTTTTAATTAAGGTACTTATGGTAAAGTAAAAAGACTATTAATATAAAGAAAGGGCTATTATATAAATATACTAAACCTAAGTTAAATATATAGTAATAAAGCTTAACTCTAACTTTATCTTTATTATTAAAATAGTTTATATTTATTTTACCCTTACTAAATATAAATCTATAATACTTATTTAAATATATATAAAATAAATTAAGCTTAATACCTTTTTTTATAATTACTATATTTTTAAGATATATTTATTAATATATAGCTACTAAGCTAATAATAAAAACTACTATTATATCTTACTTTTTTATAAAAACTTTAGCTACCTTTACTTTATAAATATAAATATATTATTAGTATATAACTAATATAAAGTTAGGGAGGCCCTTAAAAAGAATAAACTAGCTAGTATACTTATAAAATAGCTTATATTAACTAGATATCTTTCTTAATTTTAGCTTATATATAATTTATAAAAATAATAAATTAAAAATATTAAGGACTTAGTATAGTAAAGCACTTAATATAGTATAAAGATAGGAATAATACAAGGCTATAGTAATATTATAATTAGTATAAAATGATTTAATATATAAAAAATATTAAATAAAAAATAATAAATAATAGCTAAAATAAAATATTATAAGTATAGTACATCTATACTAGCTTTAGCCTTACTTTTTATTAGCCTTTCTGTCTTTTTTTCTTTTATTCTTTATTACTTTTTTCTTCCCTCTCTTTTTAATATAGCCTTATATTATAATTAAGCTAAGCCTATAGATTTTCTATAGAATATTATTATACTTTTTTAATATATTAATAATATAGTAAGCTACTAAAAATCTTTTATTCCTAATTAAAATTAAGGCTAAAACTATTATAATATTATTAAGTTATAATAATATTACTATAGTAGCTACCTTTATTTTCTTTATAAGTTATTATACTTTCTTTTAAATTATATTATAATTCCTAGCTTATTCTTAAGTTAGCATTATACTAATACTATAATAGTATTATAATAATACTACTATATATTTATATTAATAAGCTTTCTAAAAGTATAAAGATTTTATATATTTATTATTTATTTAATAGTTTTTTAGTATAAAGTAATATTTTAGTTTAGCTATAGTATTAATTAGCTACTAACTTATTATTAATATAAATAATATTTAAAATACTTACTTTTAAATAAGTTTTTTTTACTTTTATATACTTAAAGTATATTCTACTACTATTTAAATAGATTAGAGATAGTAGTAATATAAATATAAAAGAAGTACTAACCTTTAGTATAATAGTATTATTTATTAATATTTTTAGCTTATACTTAGTAAGCCTTATAAAGCTAGTTCTTTAGCTAGCTTACCTATACTATAAATTAGTAATAGTAGTATATTAGGTTAGGGTTAGTACTTACCCCTAAGGTAATAATTTTATTTATAAATAATATTTTAATTAGCTTTATAGTTAATTAAAAGTAGTAATATAGTAGCATTGCTTTAATAAAAAAATTAAAGGTATACTTATAATAAAAGTAATTAATAAAGAAAAAAAAAGAAAAAAAAAGGCTAAAAATAAAAAATAAAGGGTAGCTTTTATAATTATTTCTTTTTTCTTTATATAATTAATAGTTAGCTAATAATTAGTTTACTAATGGCTAACTACTAATTAGTATAGATAATGCTATAAAAATATAAAAGCTAGTAAAAGGTTTTTAATAAAGAAGTAATAGCCTAAAAAAAATAGTAAGGAATTAATATAATTTTTAACTAAAGTAACTAAAGTAACTTATAATAATATATAAATTACCCTTAAGAGTAGTTTATTACTTTACTATACCTTTATTAACCTTCTTTAATTCTTATTTTATAATATATACCCTTTTATAATACTAGTTAAGTTTAGCTAGTAATATATCTTTATATATAGTTAGAATTAGTATAAAGCTACTCTAGCTTTATAGTAAATACTATAATAGTTATATATAGGTTTTCCTCCTTACTTTAGGGTTTTTGCTATATAGTTTTAGTAGTAAAGGTACTAGCTATTAGGCTTAACCTAACTAGAGTATTAATAATAATAATAATAATATAATTAATAATTAAAGTAAAGATTAATTAAAAATATAATTACTTTAGTTTTAATAAAAGCTTATAGTATAGCCTTTAAGGTATTAATAATTATTTTTAAGTATTTACTTTATTTAAAAATAAATACCTTAGTTATTCTTTATACTTTATTACTAATAGCTATAAGTATATAGTATAATTTTATACTATAAGTAATTATATTTTAAATTATTTATATATTTAATAGCTATATACTTTATAATAAGTATTATTATATTAATATTATTAGTAATATAAATATAAGCTATTATTATATTAATTTTAACTTAGTTTAACTTTAATATACCTTTTAATATAACTTATAGTACGTCTAAACCTCTAAAAAGTAAGTAAACTAAATTAGCTATATTATATTAATACTAAGATAAACTAATATTATAACTATAATATAGAATTTTAAAAAATATATAAGTTTACTCTTTTTTGAATTAAATATAAAGCTAAATTCTACAGATTATTTATAATAAATTATTTATATACTCTTCAGGTAGTTTTATATTTCCTTTACTATATATTTATATATTAAAATATTTATATTATTACAAAACCTTATAATTAATATAATCTAAGCTATTTAAAGTTTAGTATATAATGAAATAATATAAAAAAAATAAAAAAAATAAGAAATCCTTATTATATCTTTATAATAATAAGTAAGGGGCTAGTACTTTTATTATTAAAAAAAATAATATACTTAGTAATAAAGAAGTTAGTTTATATTATAATTTAAGTAAGAATACTTATAGTAATTAAAGTATAAATAAGCTATTTATTATAAACTATATTAAAAGCTACTAATATATTTAGCTAAAGTAGTATTATAATATTACTATAATACTATACTCTTTATATAAATTTTGATAGAATATTTAAAATAACTTTTATAAATTAATTTATTTTATTACTTATTTATAAGTTAAGTAATACTTTATTTAACTTAAGTATAAAGGTAAGCTAACTTATTTTAATTACTTTTATAACTTTATTTATTATATTAAAAAGTAAAATAAAGTATTAAGCCCTTACTTTTTATTACTTTATTAAGGTTTTATTTAATTTATAGAAAATAATAACTTTAGCTTATTAATATAAAGCTAAGTAATAGCTAATTTAATAGTATATATTTAGTAAGTAAGTAAGGATTTTAGCTAATAGTTTGTTATATACTTTAAGGTAGCCTTTTAAAAGTTTATTAATTTTAAGTACTTTTTAGCTAATTAAGCTTTTTATAATATTATAAATTTTATTTGTATTAAACTAATTCTTTATTTAAAATATAGTAGTATTTAAGTAATTATTTAGGTTACTTAGTATATTATTTAATTAAGCTTAAAAGAAAGGGAAAAAATACTTAGCTAAGGTAGTAGCTTTTTTTTAGTATATTTTAATAATTATAATATTTATACTTTAACTTTATAAAAAAAAGGAATTTACTATTATTTTAGTAGTAATTTATTATAAAGCTATACTTAATTTTTAAGTTTTTAAAGGTTTTTCTAATAAGTAGTTATAGCCTTAACTATTATATACTAAATATTATAGTGCTTATTATAAATAACTTAATTCTATACCTAAGCTATATTCAATATAATTTACTAGTAATTTCTAATATAAAATACGTTTTATTATTAAAGTACTTTTTTAGTATTTTAAGTTACTTTTTTTATATAGTAGTTTTATTATAAGTTTATTTTAAAACTATTTTAAAGCTTTCTTAAAACTACTAAATTTATTAGAAATTATAGCTTAGTTACTATTCACTTTATATAATAGTTAATTCCCTTAAGAAAGTAAAGTAATAGCTTTATAATACTGAGTTAAAACTATAATATAGCGTTTATAATAATTACATTATTATTTATATATATTTATTTAAATTAAGGTAAATAGTTATTATATAGTTTAAAGCTAAAGCTAATATAAATTAGCTATAGTATATAATTAAACTTAATATAGTCTAGTATTATTAGAAAATTAATATTTATATTATAAATAGTTTATATATAGTTAATAATACTATTTCTTTTATTATATATTCTTTAAGTTACTTTACTTCAAAGTATTATAAGTTTAAGTTATTATTACTTTATAAGTATAAAAAGTATATTATATTTTATTAAGGTTTCATTATATTAATTTTAAAGTAAGTAATATTAATTAAAATTACTAATAAAGATATTATAATTAAGGGATAAAGGTAAAGTAAATTTAATAACAAGTAAAGCTTAATTAAATTTATAGGTTAAAAACTATATAAAGTAAATATTATATCTAGCTATTTTAATAAAGCACTAATCTTTACTTACTTATATTATTTATAATTTAAGCTTAAACTAGTAGTATATATAAATTATAGTTTAGCTTCTTTAAGTAATAAGTTAAAAGTAGCTAAAGCTAAAATTTAGTAATTTATTATTTATAGTTTCTAGTTTTATATTATTATTATCTCAATTCTAGGTTAGAATTCTAGCATTAAGTTTATTAAGTAGTTTTCTTTTTATATATTTTAGTACGTAACCTTAATTATATACCTTATATTATATATTAAATTAAGGTTCGCTTATTTAAAGCTATAATAATTATAAATTACTAGCTTAAAAAGGCCTTTATAGCTACTTATAAATATTATATTAATTTAAATTAAATTTAAAGAAACAAGTATAGAATTTATTAACTTACTTTTATAATAAAGCTTCTTATAATAATAAGTTATTTATATTTTATTTTTAGCTATAATTAAGTATTCTAATTTAGCTATTTTATTTTAATAAAAAAAAGGGTTTTATAAAAGCTAAAAGCTATATTAAATATATAATATATACTTAGCTTTATTTTTTATTAATAGTATTATATATATAAAACTATATAAAATATAGTTTTAAATAGTTTATATATTATTTTAATATAGCCTTTAATAATATTAAGTAAAACTACTTACTTTTTATATAATAGCTAGTAATATAATAGCTATACTATAAAGGTATATTATAATATATAGCTATATATTTAAGTTTAAAGCACTTATAGTATTGATAAAGGTAAATAGCTTTATTATAAAGCTTAGCTTTAAGTATCTTAGCTTTATAAATAATCGTAATATTATATAGCCTATTTACTATATTAACTTTATTAATTATAATAATAAAAAAAACTATATAGTAATATTATATAGCTTTTATATAATTACTTATATAAAACCTTAGCTATTAGCTATAACAAAGGCTTAAAGAATATAGTCTCTCTCTTAATTTTATATATAGTATATAAGGAAACCCTTAAGAATAATATTAAATATATATTAGCTTAATATTATTCTTATTTTAAAATTCTTATTTTAAAAAAAATATAAACTTATATAGTATTTTTAATATAAAGCTTTACTATATTTTAAATTATAATAATAGTATTTTTACTTTAAAGATAGTAAGTTATTATTATAATATTAATATTTATAGCTTAATTAACAATAATAATAATATTTTTAAGTAAATAATTCTAAATAGCTTTAGCTATAATAATACCTTTAATAATAAATTTATAATAAATTTAAAGAAATATTATTATAGTTATAAAATAAGCTTATTAAAATAAAAATTAAAAAATTCCTTTAGTAATAATATTAATTCAGCTTAAAGCTAGTATATTTTTATTATTTATAGACTTTTTAACTATATATTGAATCACTTTTTTAAGGTTTTAAATTATAATAGATTTATAAAGTAATAATAAAGTTAATATTATGAATATTATTATAGTAAAGGTTTCAGGTATTAAAAGGCTATATTAAGTATATATACAGGCTATATTATTTATATAAGAAATCATATCTTATATACTTATTAGTATTATTATTAATATAGGTTTAGCTATTTTATTATATTTAACTATAAAGTAATTTAGTATTCCCTTATATAGTAATAATAATATAAAATTCATTTAAAGTACTATTAATATAAAGCTACTTTAACTTATAAATAAATAATAATAGCTTTATATAAAGCTATAGTTTTTACTATTAATATTTATTAATATTAATTTATTTACTATACTTATACTTTAGTACTAATAAATTATTAATAATAAAGGTAAATAAATATAATAATTCTTTTTCTTTACTTTTTAAGAGGTTTAGAGTTAGTTCTATATTACTACTATAGTGCAGGCAAATGTGCAAAAACAATATAAAGAAAAACATTAATTTTATCCTTATAATTAAGAATAAATATACTAAATATATTATATGTTTCTTTCTATTATATTTAGTTACTATAGTAAAACGTATAAGATTATTTCATAATAAGGTTCAAGTTATATTTAGTATAATTTAGGGAATTATATTTAAATGAAGTAGTATATTTATTAGTTAATTTTAGTTAGTATTATATTCTACCTTTAAAATTAAATGCCTATTATTCAAAGTATTTTATTCTTAATTAAATAAATAAAGAAAAAGAGCGAGCTAAATATTAAAATCTTACTTATATATATTTATTACTGAATTAGAACATATTTAGCTATTATTACTAAGAACTATATAATTTATATATAATGATATGAAAAAAGGAAATATAAATATAAATATAAGCCCAAATATAGCTTCAATAGGTTATAATCTAGAATTTTAAATAATTAAGGATAGTTCTTTAAAAATAAAAGTACTTAAAGCCTAAAGCTATATAAAAGAATTATATATACTAGAAGTAAATTAGAAGTATAATAAGTATAAGTAACTAAATTATAAGTAAAATATTATAAATAAAACCATTATAGAATTACCTTTAAAAAAGGGAATTTATACTATTAAGTAAAAGCAACTTATAATTTTAAGAAATAAAATAGAAATTACTTACAAAATTTATTAAGCCTTTTTATATTCTAGATAAAATTAGAAAATAGGTATATAAATTAGTATCACCTAACTAATTATTCTAAATATATAATATATTTATATTAATTTACCTAAGAAATAAACCTTTAAAAATAAAGAAAAAGAATAGAATCCATGTATTCCTAATTTAATGAAATGATTCTAAAGAATAAAAAATTAATTAAATTAAATTACACTATTTCCCTTAGAGAAAATTATATTATTTAGTCACAAAAAAAGGGATAGCTATCCAAATATAATTAATAGCTAAATACTACTGCATTATAAAATGCAAACTACTTAGTAAAGAGATATTATATAATATTACCTAAATCTAAAAAGAATAAAATTTATTAGGGTCTTTGGAAAAATAGTAGACTATATAAATATCCCTCAGAATAACTTTAAAGAATTCTGATTAAAGTTAATATATATTTGCATTTATCAGTATTTATTTATTATTATTTCTATAAAATTTATTTCTATAAAATTTATTTCTATTCTCTATACATAAAAAAATAGGGAATGGAATAACTATAACTATTATTTATTTATTTCCTTTCTAATTATATAAAAAATAACGCCTAATTCCTTATTTATTCAAAGTTTTATTAAAAATTTCTTTAAAAGTTATAGTAAGATTAACATTCTCTATTTCTTTATTAAACCAACCTATAAATTTAATCAAGATTATAACTATTGTTAAGTATATTAATAAAGAGCAATTAGTGCTAATAAGATACAGTATATAATTACTCTAAAATTCTGTTCAATGTTTAGTTAACTATTTTATTAAAATTAAATAAGATTTTACTCTAATTAAAAAAAAAACTTATAAGTTTTTTAGGTGTTATAAATAAAACTTTATAAATAAATTAGGTAATAGACACTTTATTATTATGCTTATTCGGATTCTCCTAGAATTGTATACTAAGTTAGGGCGATATTCTATTTAGTTTTTAAAGAAAAATCTATAACCTACCTTCTAATTATTTCTAGTGAAAGTAAAAGCTATTCTTATAGCAATAGTGTAAAATAAACAATATAAATAAAGAAAAAAGGTTATAAAAATACTTTTATATTTTTAGTTTAAACAATATAAATTCCTTAGTAGTAAAATATATTATATTACTTATAAATATATAATCTTTAATAAAGTTATGATAGTATACTAGTAGCAATCTTAGTACTTAGTTACATTACTAGGAAATTATTAATTTAGAGTGTATTCTTATATTATTAGTTTTAATTAGTTTATTATTTAATTATATTTAATTCTATATTTAATATTAGTTTTATTAGCTAATCTATATAAGAATATTAGGCTAAATTATAATATAATTCTTTATTTTATACTAGCACTAATTTTAGTTTAAATTAAAGGCTTTTTTCTTTATTTACTTATTTTACTTTAAAAAATAAAATATTTACTATTAAATTAAATAATAAATTAAGTTTTCTACTTTTTAATACTTAATATTATACTTTAAAGTATTAAAACAAAAGTTAAAAAAATAAGCTAAAAAAAGCTATTAAAAAGATTTACTTAAGTAATTTTATATCTAAATTCTTAGAAATTTTAATTATTTTTATAACTTTAAAAAAAAAATAAAGAGTTATATTTAGCTATAACTTCTACTTTTACTTATACTAAGTTAAGTAAATTTATATAAGATTAAGCTAGAATAATACTAAAAGATACTACTATTACTACCTAAATTAAAAAGTATATTTAGTATTTAAAAATAATATTAAATACTTTAAAATTTATAGTAAAAAAGGGATAATTTATCTCTCTTTTAACTACTTATAGAGATATCCCTAGTAGTATAAAGTACTACTAATATACTTTAGGTATAAACTTTTATTATAGTATAAGTATTTATACTAAATTTAGTAGGGATTTTTTTAATAATTTGCTTAAGTACTATAATTATTCTTTTCTAGCTAATTAGTAGCTTAGTAAGCTAGGAAAGTGGGTCTGGTCCCCCCACTTATCCTAGCTTACTAAGCAACGCGGATTAGCCACTCCTGCGTTATAAATGGGCAGAATACCCCTAGCTCTTGGGTTGCAGAGCCGGTTTGCAGCCGTGATTGCTAGAAAAATGTGGAATAAGGAAATAAAAGTGGAGACGCAGGGAAGGTTGTAATAGGATAGTGGGAGAGGGTAATCTAAAGGAAACCGGATTTTATAGAAGGAAAGCGGGCTTTAAAGAAGTTATTAAAAAATGTATTTAGTAAGGTTTTTCATCCTATTAGGCAACTAACTAATTAGCTAGCTTGCTAGCTAATTAGTAACCTAATAAGGTTTTCCTTAACTAGATAAAAATTCAGGAGCAGAGGTTCTAGATACGGCTAAGCATAAATTGCTTAGACGGCTAGCGTAATAAACAATAACAATAAACAATAACTATAATTATTACTAGTATACTATAATAATTTTATTTAGGTATATATATTTATATATAATATAATATACTTTATTAGTAAGGATTTTATATTATTTAAGCTATAAATGTAGAAGCATTTCTATAATATTCTTTCTATATTTATATAGTTTATCTTAGACTATTACTGTAAGAATAGCTTATACTTTAACTAAAAATAGTTAGAGGTAAGATATAGGTTTTTTTTTTAAACCCTAAATAGAGTATAATTCTAATTTAGTATAAAATCCTAGGAAAATCTTAATAAATATAATAGTAAAGTGTCCACTGCTTAATTAGTTTTTAAAGTCTTATTTATAATACCTAAAAAATTAGTAATTTTTTTTTTTTTTTTTTAATTTCGATAAAATTTAGACTAATTCTTATAGGAATACCTAGCTAAAGATTAGATAGAATTTTAGCGTAAATATATACTATATCTTATTAGCACTAATTATTATTTATAGATATACTAAATAATAGTTTTAATTTTTATTAAATCTATTTCTAGTTTTAGTAAGGAAATAGAAAATATTAATTTTACTATAACTTTTAAAGGAGTTTTTACTAAAACTTTAGTAGATTAAGAAAGTAAGGGATTCTTTTTTAATTAGAATAAAAATAAATAAGTAATTATTTAATTAGTTTTTTTTTATATAATAAAATAAGAATAAAATTTTATAAAAATAATAATAAATAGATGCTAGCTTATATAAATAATTATTAATTTTTATACGAATTATTTAAAGTTATTTTAAAGAATATTTTTTATAGTCTACTATATTTTTAAGAACCCTTATAAATTCTACTCTTCTAAGATTTAGTTAATATTATATAATATTTATCTAGTAATTTACTAGCATTTTATAATGCTATAGGTTCTAGCAACTAATTATATTTAAAGGGCTATTCCTTTTATTTAATTAGGTAATATAATTTCTTTTAAAGAAAATAATATAATTTAATTTAGTTAACCTTTTATTCTTTACAATTATTATTTAGGTTAAAAATAAGTAAATTCTATTCTTTTTCTTTATTTTTCAAGGTTTATTTTTTAAGTAAACTAATATAAAATATATTATATATTTAAAATAATTAGTTTAATAATACTAATTTATATACTTACTTTTTAATTTTATTTAGAATTTAAAATAAGCTAATAAATTCTAAAAGTAATTTCTATTTTATTTCTTAAAATTATAAGTTCTTTATATCTAAGAGTATAAATTCCTCTTTTTTAAAAATTAGCTTCTAATATTTTTAATTATAGTATTTTACCTATAGTTTATTTATTTATACCTATTATACTTTTAATTTACTTCTTAATATATATAATTTTTATACTTAGCTTTTAGCTTAAAGTACTTCTCTCTTTAGAGAATTATTTTTAATTATTTAGAATTCTAAGTAATAGCCTATTAATACTTTATTTAGGCTTATATTTATAGTTATATTTTTAGTATTATTATATATAAATTATAAAGGTTTTAAAAATAATAGCTAAATATATTCTAATTTAATAATAAATATATATAAGTAAAATTCTAATATTTAGTTTACTATTTCTATTTATTTATTTATTTAAGAAGAAAATACTATTCATAATTAGTGTCTAACTTAGGAGATAAAATATAATTCTAATTAAAATTAACTAATAAATACACTACCCTAGTTAGAAATAATTTCTTTTAGTATATTTAATATAAGTTTAACCTTATTATAAAATAATTCTATTAGTTTAATTATAGTAATTAAATATAATATAGGGAAGAATATTATATATTTAGTATATTTATTTATAATTATAAGAATAGAATTAACTATATTTTTCTTTTAAATTATTTTAGGTAATTTTATAATAAAATTTATTAAGAGTTTTATTTAAAGCCTGTTTAAAATAAAAATAATTTTTAGTTTTTTATATAGTTTATATTTTTTAGCTATAGGTTTTTAGTAAATAGTATAAGATATAATATAATTTTTAACTTTAGTATATAAATTTATTTAATAAAACTTTTATTTAAAAAGTTTTAATATTTTCTTTATATTAAAATAGCCTATTAATAAATTATTATAGTAAATTTAAAATAAACCTAATTTATATACTTTGAAATTTAAAATAAACACTTAATTATAATATTTTAGAATTCTCTTTTAATTTATAAACTATTATAAATTCTAATAGCTAAA
The DNA here is from genome assembly GCA_018360185.1 of Claviceps lovelessii. Classification (NCBI taxonomy): domain Eukaryota; kingdom Fungi; phylum Ascomycota; class Sordariomycetes; order Hypocreales; family Clavicipitaceae; genus Claviceps; species Claviceps lovelessii. Next base: position 7,314 of record SRPU01000365.1, on the reverse strand, counting down.
GACTTACTTTAGTTAGTTTTAAGTTTATATATTAGATTTTTAAGCTTTAAGTACTAAATTTCATAGTAATTTAAAACTATTTAAATTATAAAGATTTTTATTTCCTTTTATTTATTTAATTAGTATTTAGTTAAAATAAGGTAGTAACCCAATATTTATTATTAGTTTTCTTATAGTAAGGGTATTAATCTTTACTTACTTCTTTACTTTAGTAATTTAAAGTATAAATATTATATTAATTTATATAATCTTTATATATAATTTTAATATTAATTCTTTAGTATTCTTTACTTTATAAGAAATATAATTAAGCTAATATAAAGGAGTATTTATAAGGTTTATAACCCCCTTTTAATATTAAATAATAGAATTATATAAAGTAAGAAATATATACTATTAAAACTATTTTTTATTAAATTTTAAGGTTTTTATAAAAAATTAAAGATTAAAATAATTAATTAATACTTTAATTTCTATAGAGGCTTCCTTAATATAATATCTTTAATAATAAAATAACTTAATAATTACTAGTATTTCTTAATTTAATATACTATAGTATATTTTACTAGGTTATAATTTTTAAAACTAAAAAGCTATTAAATAATAAATACTTAATAAACTTAATTAAAATAAAATATTAGTAATAATAAACTTTAATATATTAATTTTAATTTAATTAAGTAAATTACAATTAAGATAATATAATAAAGAGGCTTTAATAAAAGTATTTTTAAGGGTTTAATATATTTATTATTTTTCTTCCTTTAAATATACTAATTTTAGTTTCTTTCTATTTTAACTTTCTTTTAAAAAAGCTATTAATAATGCTATAATAGTAGAATATTTATAAATAAATTATTAGTAAAAATTATGAAATCCTAAGAAAACTTAAATATTATAATAAGTTTTAAGTTTAGGCTAAGTAGTAATAATTTTAATTTATTTTAAATTTATTTAGTCTTTTTTCTCTATTAAAATAAATTCTAAGAATCTAACTAATTACTTATAAAACTTATATTTATTAAAATATATAAATACATTTACTTTTCTTAATTAATTCAAAATTTATTTTAAATATATAGTATATTTTTCTTAGGTTTTTAATAAAACTAAAGAATTATTTAAATAAATAATATATATTATATTATTAAGACTATAAGGGGCTTAATTAATAGAATATTAAAAAGTTATAAGTATATTTATTAATTTAAATAGTATTACTAAATATTTATAATAATTATAATAAGTATAGAAAGTAGTCTTTTCTTTATTTTCTTAAGTAATTTAATTATAATAATAAGCTTCTTTAATATTTAGTTTTAAAAACTATTTTACTTTTAAAATATAGTTTAAAATCTTGGAAATAAGTAGTAATAAGTAATAATTCTTAATAGTAATATTATTTAATTTATAGTTCAATTAATATATAATTATAAGGAACTATCTTTCTTAGGTTTAAATAAAATTAATACTTTTATAGAACTTTTTAAGGCTTAAATATAAATAAGTTTTAGGTTTTTATTTAAATAAGCTTATAATACTTAAAGTTTTACTAAAAATAATAAATAAATAAGTTTATATAAAGGTTTAGTTTTTAATTTAAAATTAATTATATAATTAGTATTTTAATAAATAAGTAAATTCTTAGCTAATTTTATTTTAAAGACTTATTATATTCTTAAAGCTCCCTTAGAATAGTAAATATATATTTAGTTTAAATATTATTAAATTTAAATAGTAATAGTTCTTAATTTATAAATAATATATATATTATTATTATTTAATACTCTAGTTAGGCTAAGCCCAATAGCTAGTACCTCTGCTACTAAAACTATATAGGAAAAACCCTAGAGTAGGGAGGAAAACCTATATACATCCGTAATAGTATCTGCCGTAGAGCTAGAGTGGCCCTATACTAGTTCTAACTATATATAAATATATACTACTAGCTAAACTTAACTAGCATTATAAAAGAGTGTGTATTATAAAACTAGGATTAGTAAAGGTTAGTAAAGGCATAGTAAAGCAATAGATTACCTTTAGAAGTAGTCCTTACTATTCCCCTTAGGCTGCTACCTCCTTACTAAAAACCTTTTACTAGCTTCTATACCTTTATAGTATTAGCTGCACTAGCTAGTAGCTAGCTATTAGTAGACTAACTACTAGCTAACTATTAGTTATATAAGGAAGAAAAAGATAATTATAAAAGCTGCCCTTTTCTCTTTATTTTTAGCCTTTTTTTTTCTTTCTTCCTTCTTTATTAATTACTTTTATTATAAGTATGCCCCTAACCTTCTATTACACTAGTACTACTATATTACTGCTCCCTACTAACTATAGAGCTAATTAAAATACTATTTATAAATAAAATTATTACTTTAGGGGTAAGTACTAACTTTAACTTAATATACTACTATTACTAACCTATAGTATAGCTAGGCTAGCTTAAAAACTAGCCTTATAAGGCTTACTTAATATAAGCTAAGAATATTAATAAATAATACTATTATACTAAAGGTTAGAACTTTTCTAATATCTATATTATTATTATCTTTAATTTATATAAGTACTAATAATATATACTTTAAGTATATAAAAGCTAAAAAAACTTATTTAAAGGTAAGTATTTTATATATTATTTATATTAGTAGTAAGTTAGTAGCTAATTAATACTATAGCTAAACTAAAATATTACTTTATATTAAAAGACTATTAAATAAGTAATAAATATATAAAACCTTTATATCTTTAAAGAGTATATTAATATAAGTTTATAGTAGTATTATTATAGTGTTATTATAATATTAATATAGTACTAACTTAAAAATAAGCTAAGAAGTATAATACTATTTAAAAGTAGGTATAATAACTTATAAAGAAGGTAGGGATAGTTACTATAGTAATAATATAGTTATTTAGTAATATTATAATAGTTTTAGCCTTAACTTTAATTAGGGGTAAGATATTATTATAGGCTTATTATATTATTAATATACTAAAGAAGTATAATAATACTCTATAGAAGATTTATAGGCTTAGCTTAGTTATAGTATAAAGCTATATTAAAAAGAAAGGAAAGAAAAAGGGAATAAAAAATAAGGGAAAGGAAGAGGGGAAGGTTAATAAAAAGGCTAAGAAGAAGTAGGGCTAGGGTTAGTATAAGTATACTATACCTATAATTTTTTACTATTATTTATTATTTATTATTTAATATAATTTATATATTAAACTATTCTATATTTATTATAATACCTTTATAGCTTTTTACTACTTTTATCTCTATACTATACTAAGTGCTTTACCTTATTAAGTCTTTAATATTTTTAGTTTATTATTATTATAAAGTATATATAAGCCTAAACTAAAGAATATATTTAATTAAAATAAGCTATTTTATAAGTATAGTAGCTAGTTTATTCTTTTTTAAGGCCTTTCTAACTTTATATTAATTATATATTAGTAGTATATCTATATTTATAAGGTAAAGGTAATTAAAGTTTTTATAAGAGAGTAAGATATAATAATAGTTTTTATTATTAATTTAGTAGCTATATATTAGTAAATCTACCTTAGAAATATAGTAATTATAAAAAAAGGCATTAAGCCTAATTTATTTTATATATATTTAAATAAATACTATAGATTTATACTTAATAAGGCTAAAGTAAATATAAACTATTTTAGTAATAAAGATAAAGTTAAGGTTAAGCTTTATTACTATATATTTAACTTAGATTTAGTATACTTATATAGTAATTCTCTCTTTATATTAGTAGTTTTTTTACTTTAAAGTAAATACCTTAGCTAGGAATAGTTTAAGGGAATAATTATAAAGCTAATTTAGAAATAGTATATAGTTTAAATAATTATTAGGATTTAAAAGGTATTTATACCTTTAGTATATTAATCTTTAATAAAGTTAGGCTATTATTATAATATAGGCATTTTAAATCTAATTAGCTATACTATTAGCCTTAATTTAATAATAAAAGTAAAGTAAATAGTAATTTAAATAAAGGTTAATTAAAGCTACTATTAATTTAGTTTTAATAAAGGCTTATAATATAGCCTTAAAGGCCTTAGTAATTATTCTTAAGTACTTAATTTATTTAAAAATAAATACCTTAGCTATCCCCCTTACTTTATTACTAATTACTATAGAGGTATAATATAATTCTATATTATAAGTAATAATACTCTAAATTACTTATATATATAATAAGTATATATTTTATAGTAAGTAACCCTATATTAATACTACTAATAATATAAGTATAAGCTACTATTATATTAATTTTAACTTAATCTAGCTTTAATATACCTTTTATTATAGTTTTTAATAAATTTAAACCCTTAAAAAGTAAGTAAATTAAACTAGCTATATTATATTAATATTAAGTTAAACTAAAGTTATAACTATAGTATAGTATTTTATAAAGTATATAAGTTTACTCTTTTTTAAATTAAATTTAAGGCTTAATTTCTAAAACTAATTTTAGTAAATTACTTATATAGCTTTAAGGTAGTCTTATATCTCTTTTACTATATAACTATATATTAAGATATTTATATTATTAGAGAAGCTTATAACTAATATAGACTATATAGCCTAGAGTTTAGTATATAATAATATAATATAAAGTAAAAAAAGAATAAAAAAAATAGGGGATCCCTATAGTATCCCTATAGTAATAAGTAAAGAGTTAGTTATTTTACTATTAAAGAAAAGGTAAGTAGTATACCTAATAATAAAGAAGCAGGTTTATATTATAATTTAAATAAAAATATTAATAGTAATAAGGGTATAAGTAAGTTATTTATAGTAAATAATATTAAAGGCTACTAATATATTTAGCTAAAGTAATAATATAATATTACTATAATATTATACTATATATATAGATTTTACTAATATATTTAATATAACTTCTATAAATTAATTTACTTTATTACCTATTTATAAGTTAAGTAGTGCTTTACTTAACTTAGTTATAAGGGTAAGCTAAATTACTATTATTACTTTTATAATCTTACTAATTATACTAAAAAGTAAAATTAAATACTAAGCCTTTACTTTTTACTACTTTATTAAGGTTTTACTTAGTTTATAAAGAATAATAACTTTTACTTACTAAAATAAGGCTAGGTAATAATTAATATAGTAGTATATATTTAGTAAATAAATAAAAGTTTATACTAATAGCTTACTATAAACTTTAAGGTAGTTTACTAAAAGTTTATTAAATTTTAATACTTTTTAGCTAAATAGGCTTTTTATAATACTATAAATCTTATTAGTAATAAATTAGTCTTTAATTAAGAATATAATAGTATTAAGGTAGTTATTTAAATTACTTAGTATATTATTAAGTTAAGCTTAAAAAGAAAAGAAAAAACACTTAGCTAAAGTAGTAGCTTTCTTTTAGTATATTTTAGTAGTTATAATATTTATACCTTTACCCTATAGAATAATAAAGATTTATTATTATTTTAGTAATAAGCTATTATAAAGCTATACTTATTATTTAAGTTTTTAAAGATTTTTATATTAAGTAGTTATAGCTTTAATTACTATATACTAAGCACTATACTATTTATTATAAATAATTTAGTTTTATATTTATACTATATTAGTTATATACTATTAATTCTTTTTAATATAAAATACCCTTTATTATTAAAGTACTTTCTTAGTATTTTAAGTTACTTCTTTAATATATTAGTTTTACTATAGATTTAGCTTAAAATTACTTTAAAGTTTCTTTAAAAGTATTATATTTATAATAAACTAAAGTTTAGCTATTTATTATTCTATAAAGTAATTAATCTTTTTTAATAATTAAAGTTAAGGCTTTATAATATTAAGCTAAAACTATACTATAGCTTCTATAGTAATAAAGTTATTATTTATATATAACTATTTAAATTAAAAGGAATAGCTACTATATAGCCTAAGGCTAGAGCCTATATAAATAAGCTATAGTATATAATTAAACTTAATAAGGTTTAGGCCTTTTAAAAAGTTAATATTTATACTATAGGTAGCTTAAATATAATTAATAATATTATTTTTTCTTTTTTATATTTTTTATATTACCTTACCCTATAGTATTATAAGTTTAAGCTACTACTATTTTATTAATATAAGAAGTATATTATATTTTACTAAGGTTTAATTATAATAATTTTAAAGTAAGTAATATTAATTAAAGTTATTAATAAATATACTATAATTAAGGAATAAAGCTAATATAAATTTAAATAAGGGTAAAGTTTAGTTAGGTTTATAAATTAAAGAGTAAATAAAGTAGATATTATACCCTATTATTATAATAAAGCACTAATCCTTACCTATTTATATTATTTATACCTTAGGTTTATATTAATAGTATATATAAATTATAGTATAGCTATTTTAAGTTATAAGCTAAAAGTAGCTAAGGCTAGAATTAAATAATTTACTATATAAAGTCCTTAGTTTTTATATTACTATTATATTAGTACTAAGCTAGGACTTTAGCACTAAGTATATTAAATAGGTTTTTTTCTATATATTTTAGTATATAACCTTAATTATATACCTTATATTATATATTAGGTTAGACTTAGCTTATTTAGGGCTATAGTAGCTATAGGTTACTAGCTTAGGAAGGCTTCTATAGCTACTTATAAATATTACATTAATTCTAGCCTTAATTTAGGAAGGCGGGTATATAGTTAACTAACTTATTTCTAAGGCAAAGCCTCTTGTGAAAGCGGGTCGCTTGCGTCCCGTCTCCGGCCGCGGCTGGGCACTTCAGTCCATCCTTCCTGTTCTAACTGAGGGGGGGGAAATAATATATATATATATAGTAATTAATTTACTTTTTTAAAAAAAATCTTTTTATATTTAGTAATATAAAATTATTAAGTTTTAAATTAAATTACTATACTTATATAGCTAGTTATATAAAGATATTAAGGTTTTTTAATATAGGTATTTTTAATAAAATTATATTCTCTTTTAAGTTAATTTTAATATAATATTAAGTAATAGTTTATTTTATATTATATAAATAAACTAAATATAATAGTAAAGCCTATATAGTTATACTAAAAAATATTTTAACTATTAATAGTTTTAACTAAAATAAATATTCTTTTTTTTCTTTTTAATTCTTATTTTTATATTAATAAAAGACTAATTATATTAGCCTTTATATAGGTAATGAAATTTATATAAATTACTTTTAATTATCTACTTAATAAAGTAATATTAATCTTAAAATATAATAATACCCTTAAAGATTCTTTAGTTAAGTATTAAGTATTATA
>SRPU01000364.1:0-21001 GCA_018360185.1 Claviceps lovelessii | reverse complement strand
GCTCTTCCGATTTAAAAAAAAAAGCAAAAAAAAAGAAAGAAAGAAGAAAGAAGAAAGAAGAAAGAAAGAATAAAAGAAAGAAAGAAGAAGGAAAGAAAAAAGAAACAAAGAAAAAAGGAAGGAAAAAGAAAGAAAAAAGAGTGACGTTGTTTCTCAGAACATTTCGAGTAGAGGTATGCTCTTGGCGTAGACTACTCGGCACTCGAAACCATGGGATATCCTTGCTTCGCTAGTGTTGAAAATGAGCTACAAGTACGCGAACGGGGCGGTAAGCTTTATAAGCTTTCCCTCTTTTCCCCACGGAAATAGATGAGAAGCCGTCCCCCCGCCGTTTCATCACGATTTCACGATCCTGCACGAGCCGCAGCATTTTCGTCTTGGTCCCTCCAGATGGCCGCATTCTCCGCGCGTACGATTCCGATGCATTGAGTGGCCCTCGCGGTTCTGTGCAAGACAAGACCCTCCATGTCCAAAGTGGAAACCATATTCTCCTCACACTTGTTTCAAGAGCCCACGAGGGTCTTTTTCTGGATAAGGCTGAGAAGTCACAAAGGGAGGACACCGTTGACCCCTACTCCCGAGTCCATTGGTATCATCTCTTGGTCCTGTCCAACGACATTATTAGATCGAGCAGGCGACGTTCCTCCATCCGAGCCTTGACTAACTGCTCCACAAATAATCTGCCTACGCTGAAGAAGAAAGAAAGAAAAAAAAAAAAAAAACGCCCAAATTCATGGATTGGAGTCTTTTGCTGAAGCGCGCAATGCGGTGTCTGATTGCCCGCTACTTATGTATATAAATTCATGTATATGCCGTTGCACTAGTTCCCACAAATCTGCCGCAAGTTCAGGCCCTTGCTCTTTCCCTTCAAGTATAAGAACTCTTTGCTCCCAAACTCTCCATCCATCAACACGACCATTCATTCCATCTCTCACCACAATAACCCTCTTATTCAATCGTCGTCGCCATCAACGTCGGCAGTCCTTTTCACACGTCGATATGAAGTTCCTCGCACTCATAGTCTCCGCTGCAGCTGTTACAGCTGTCTTGAAAGATAGGACACTATATTGTGACCATGGCACGGAGGGCAAGGACGGCTGCGACTTGATGGATCATCACACGTACTGCCTAAGAAAGACCATTCCGATTCCTGCATTTTCGAAGCCCATTTTGGATGTCCTGACTGACGACTGCTACTTCCAGTGTCGCGAAGAACCGTCCGAGGGCTTCGCGGTCGAAAGACACGTGGGGGTGAAGTCAAGGAATATAAAGGGTGAAATCCGTTGCAATAAAGACCCTGGAACAATCTTCTGCGCTTACGTCGTTGAGAAGCTGCTGCCCCCCCGAAGCTGGGTCATTTCAACCATTTCCTGAGACACTGCCCTTCGGATCAGATTTGTGAAAAATACCCAAGGCAGAAGCTTTGGGCAAGCTTGGAACAGCTTCTGCTTGAACCCCTCTCGATGACTAGTTCATTAAACATTTGCTTCTGGTTGGAATGTTCCCGCCGAATTATACCACATTGTATGATACGGGAAACCCGCGTGCTCTCGTCTGATTTGCGCTGCCGTCCATTCCACATCGATATACATTGTGCATATGCCTTGCTCCCCCGAAATCCATTTAGGGAAAGCTATTGCTCATGGAGCGAGCAACATCATGCGTCCCGGTGAGAAAAGTCAACCAACGACCAGACAATGAAAGACCAGCAAAGCCTGGTAAACACGTCATGTCTGGATGAAACATGTAATAGACGATAAAACATCCTTCCACCGCGCAAGGAATCAGTGGGAAATATGAGTTCAGTGGAGATGCTGATGATAGAAAAGATGCGTTGAACCTGCTCGCCCTGTACAACAAGAAGGAAAAAAGGAAAAAAGGAAGGAAAAAAAAAAAAAGAAAGAAAGAAAAAAGAAAAAAAAAAGAAATCAACCGAACGCCAATCCGAAAAGTGCATGTGGCCAATGTTGTGTAACCCGCTGTATTTGTGGAACTGACAAGAGGCGCTTCCGTTCCATTTCACCTTCTTCCTCGACCAACACTCCCACCAGGAAAACCTGGCATCCCCGGCATACCACCACCGCCCATGCCCATCTGGCGCATCATTGCTTGCATATCCAAGCCAGAAGGCATGCCACCGCCGCCACCCAGCATTTTCATAAGCGAGCCCATATCCGGCATGCCTCCTGCTGCCCCAGCTCCCCCCATGCTTTGCAGTCGCTTCTGCACGGCCGCCATCTGCTGGGCCTTGTTGCCGCCTGCCATAGCTTGTTGTGCGCGCTGCATGTTTTTCATGTTGCCGCCCATCTTCTTGGCCATGCCGGCCATCATCCGTTGTTGCGTGAGCAAATCTTCGACCTCTCGAACAGATGTCCCTGAGCCACGAGCTATCCGCGTCATCCTGGTCGGCTGTTCTATCAGGATCTTGCCGTCCGAGTCCAGCTCTTTATCCGTCATGGAGTCACAGATGTAGATCATGCGCTTTAGTTTGGCGCTTCCCTCCTCGTCATCCATACCCTGCATCATATTGCTCATGCCAGGAATCATGCCAGCCATTTTGGACAGAGGGCCCATCTTCATGATATTGGACAGCTGATCACGCAGGTCGCGTACCGTGAAGATGCCTTCTTGGATGTGCTTCATTGTGTCTTTCTGGTTGAGGTTCAAGCTTTGGACGTGTTCCACCAAGCCGGCCATGTCTCCCATGCCTAGTAACTTTTGCACAAATTGCTGGGGCGCAAATCGTTCGAGATCCAGCATGTGTTCACCCGTGCCAATAAAGACGATGGGCGTGTGCGTAGCTGCAACCGCGGAGATGGCACCGCCACCATGCGCGTGACCATCGGTCTTGGTAATGATGATGGCTCCAAAGTCGGCTGCTTCCTTGAAGGCCTTGGCTTGTGCCTCCGCTTGCTGACCAATCGAGGCATCCAGGACCATGATGGTTTCGTCTGGCCGGACAGCCGTCTGGATATCAATCATCTCCTGGAATAAGGCCGACTCTTGGCGATGTCTACCCGAGGTATCGACGATGATGATGTCGAATTTTTCTTTTTTGAACTGTTCCACACCAGCTCGTGCGACGGCGGCAGGATCCGTTTCGGTCAGAGACCCGTAGTATGGGATCTTGGCTTTTGTTGCGTTTTGTCTTAGCTGATCAAAGGCGCCCGCACGAAAAGTATCCGCGCAGACAAGGCATGCCTTGAAGCCTCTCGTCTGGTAGTGTCTGGCCAGCTTGGTACACGTGGTTGTTTTGCCCGCACCTTGCAGACCGACAAACATGATGACGCTGGGCTTTCCCTTCTTCGGCTTGAAAGGTTCGGCGTGAGGATCGACGAGTCGAACGAGTTCGTCGAAAACCGCTTTCTGTATGAGTCGCTTCTTGTTGACGGCGGGGGGGAGTTCTTTGAAGTTGACGGTGCTCTTGATGGACTTTCGCAGCTGCATAACAAGCTTCACATTGACGTCGGCCTCGAGGAGGGCGGCGCATATCTCCTTTAGCATGTTGTCGAGCGCCTGATTACAAAGAAGAAGGAAATGATCAGCGTAACGCAATCGACAAAGCATTTCTCTGCCGCCTCTGACTGAAAGTAATTGTCACCTTTTCATCGACATTTTGGTCTCTGGTCAGGTTGGTGACCGCCGCATTGATGCGACGACCAAGATCTTGAAGCACCATACTGGTGGAGGTATCGTGGTCGCTAGGTTTGGATCAGAAACCCTCGACTGCAATGAGAGTTGAAGGAAAGGTATCTATCTGTCTGTCTGTCTGTCTGCTGTCTTGCTGGCCGTCGAGAGTCGGCGCGTTCGAGTGGAGGCGGGGCAATTCTGGCGGGTCCGTCGGCTGCAGCAACAAGTATTTTTCCGTGGTGGAAAAGCCATTATCAAACCGTCTTTTTTATCAAGATTCTGCTGGATCAGTCTATTTATTCAATTTTGTCAGCCAGGTTCTCCTGCATTAAGTTCTTTGTCAGTTCGGACACTCGGCAAATGCAGCTATAATATGTAGCACCTCCGCGCGGCCGCCTGATGCTTTTGTGCAGCAGAGAAGGCAAACGAAAACATTGACTGGTCCGGGACAGACACCGCAAGGTTCATGAATTAACTGCTGCGACAGGGTGGTGAGGGCGACTCAGCCGGTGGCACTGAATCTGCACATTCTCGGGGTTTAAAACAAGGCCAGCCTCTTCGTCCCTTCCTTTCGTTCTTTTGCTGTTTTTTCTACCGCAGCTCAGATTCTGTCTACGGCTTTGAATGCCTCACTGTGCCGATAAACTACGACGATGATAATAGCAACAACAAAAACAATCATACCAAAGACAATAACAATCCTCTCTATTTAAAGCCAAAAAAAAAAAAAAAAATTCCTCTTCAATGCACTTCGTTACTTCCGCTACGTTGGCTAGTACTGCTCTCCTGGTCGGGCAAACCCTCGCTGCCTGCGGCCCGGGCCCCTTGAACGGAGACGTGAACCACTGGACCGTTGCTGGTACTCGTGCCACGTCCCACCAGCGTTGTCTTGTGCAGCATGCGCTGGGAAAAAGAAAGGTAAAGGAAAAAAAAAAAAACCGAGAGAGAGAGAGAAACGATAAGGGCTGCCTATAAGACTTGTATTTCGCCGGCGCTCTCTCCGCGCAACTTTTCATCCGACCAGCGTTGCTCTTCTGCATTTATTGTACATACTGAATAGGGTACATGTATGATGTAACTCTGTAGTCCTATCGCCATGGGGCTGGTGCTGGTGTTTCTGGCAGGATCTGACCCTGAATTCATCGGTAATGGATAGTGTGCGGCAGGATACTGCTCGAATATGACGCAAGTTGCGTGAGCTGGCTTGAACGGTAGTTGGACTTGTCGACATAATGGAATTATAAGAGGTACGAAGTGAAGTCACCTTGGAGTCTCCCGCCGCAAACCACGGAAGCTCGGGAGCTGCGGGGAACGCATACCAGACTTTTTATTATATTGATACATACATATGTATGTATGTATGTATGTATAATATACATACATGCATATGTACATCCACCCAAGCTATCAGAGGGCAGTACACCAATGAGGGCCTCCGTTGAAACATGCAGTTGGGAGATAAGCCGGGATACCAAGACAAACACCAGTTGGAACCGCCGGTTAAAGAACACACGACTCAGCCGTCAACACTATATACATAGTACGAACAAGTCGTGTCTGCAGTTCACCATCCAGATACCTATATCATATATGTACACGCACTTATAATATGCACGTAAATGGCGCCCCGATAGCCATTCGACTCCACGGCTGCATTCGCGTCACGAGGGTCACCACGTGCAGGCACATTGATTCAATGTCTCATGTGGACTCCAGATTGTGCAATCAGCATTCCGAACTCTATCCAGGGGACGGACCTGAACCCTATCCCGAACCCTATCCTGGCAAGATTCAGCGCTTCGAGAAACCAAGTCGTCCCAACGTTCCGCTACAATCATGAGACACGGTCACAGCCAATGCAGGAAGCATCGTCCCTGGATCTGATACGAGCTCGCCCCCCCCCCCCCCCCCCCCCCCAAAAAAAAGAAAAACACACGTAAACCTGTGCTTCATACTCTCCTCTTCTGATCTCGTCGTGAGCACCAAAGTCGACCACGACGCCGTGTTAGCCAACAGACATGGCATCCTCAAAGCTCCATCGTTACTGCACAAGACAGTACCAGCCCGGAGAGCGCAAACTCGTTCAAAAAATCGACTTCTTCATCTTGACATTCTGCGGCCTTGGTTTTCTGGTCAATCACGTGAGTTTGCGGCGGAAACAAAGCCGTCTCGATTTTGCATCTATACATACCCGTCAGGCCGTAGGCTCCGGAATTTGCTAATCCATCTGCCTCTGACGGTACTTCTGAGTCCGGGTAGCTCGATCGGACTAATCTGGCCAATGCGTACGTGTCGGGCATGAAGGAAGATTTGCGATTCGCTGGCAACCAGCTCAATGAAATCACCACGTGCTACACCGTTGGGTAAATACAGAAAATGGGAAAAGATTGGGCACCTTCCTCCCCCCCCCCCCCCCCCCCCAGACAGACACGCGGCTCGTCCATGGCTGACAACACTGGCAACAAAGATATCTCCTGGGTCAGGCGCCGTCCAACCTCTCGTTGTACTACGTGAAGCCGCGATACTGGTTTCCTAGCATGATGCTCATATGGGGCGGCCTCACCACGGTCACAGCATGCGTCCACAATCCGCAGTCCATCATGGTCATTCGTTTCTTCCAGGGTCTCTGCGAGGCATCGACCTTTGTGGGCACGCATTACATTCTCGGCGCGTGGTACACGGAGCGTGAGCTGGGCAAGCGAAGCGGCATATTCACATGCGCGGGACTGTCCGGCACCCTCATCGGGGGATTCATCCAGTCCGGTCTGTTCGACAGTCTCGACGGCCGTCTCGGCCTAGCCGGCTGGCGATGGCTCTTCATCATCGACGGCCTCCTGACCGTCCCCGTTGCCCTGTACGGCATCGTCTTCTTCCCCGATACACCGCAGACCACCACGGCCTTCTATCTGACCGAGGCCGAAAAGGCACTCGCCGTGTCCCGCGTGCCGCACACGCCAGACCAGTCGCCCCTGACGGCCACGTTTCTGAAAAGGGTCGTCACGTCTTGGTACTGGTGGGGGTTCGTCGGGCTGTGGATTCTCGCCAACAAGGTCGAGAGCCTCAGCACAAACGCCCTGCTGGCCCTCTTTTTGCAACACCACCCGACGCGCAAGTATACCGTCGCGGAGAAGAACAACTACCCGACCGGTGTTCCCGCCATGGGCATCGCCTCTACGCTCTTCTGGGCCACCCTGACGGATTATCTGGGCGGGAAGCGATATCTTGTTGGATACTTTATGGGTCTGACGAGCATTGCCACCTGCATCATGATTCTGGTGGCTTCTCGTGATCCCACGAACCCGCGGTCCACGACGGTGACCATGGCAGCATACTACTGGGCAGGCACGGGTACGTTTTTGTGTAGAATGAGCGCCCCTGTATCCTCTTTGAGTACTAAGATGAGAACAACCCGCCCCCCCCCAAACAGTCTACGCAGGCCAAAGTATATTCTTCGCTTGGTGCAACGACGCCATGCGCCATGAACAGCCATCATTCCGCGGCGTCGTCCTCGCCGGCATGAACGGGGGCAGCAACGCCATTCATTCCTGGTGGAGTATTCTTTTTTTCGGCGTCTCCATGGCGCCATGGTTTATTGTACGTCGGATACCCTGATGGATGGGAAGCTTGGAACATTTCTCTCATGGAAAAACTTTCCTTCTATTTTCCCCAACAACTCACCAATGACTTAGCGAGGCATGTGGGCCACGATTGCGGCATCGATTGTGCTTATTCTCTGGACGGCCGGATTGTCCTGGCGGGACCGGAAGAACAAGAAGGCTCTAGGCAGAGAGACCGGCTACCACGACGAGTCAAAGCACGAGGACAATGGGGCAGTGACGGGCAACGGGACATTATCCATCGTGGAACAAAGTGGACAATCTTGAATGCGGAGGAGTCACGGTCGAGAGGGGGACATTATCCATCGTGGAACAAAGTGGACAATCCTGCATGACCAACGCTAAAGAAAGAAATACAGCAAAACCTTGTCCTGACCGTGTGTCAACCCCGAAGACGCTTCATCTCCGGATCGTAGAGCGGATCAGCGCTGACCGTGGCAGCGATTCTTGTCCCAAAATACTCCAACTCGACCTTGTCTCCTTCCTCCAGCGTGCTGGGCAGATAGGCATATGCCACGGGTTTTCCGACCGTGAATCCAAAGGCCGCGCTGGTGACGTAGCCCACCGCCGTAGTGCCATGCACGAAAACCGGCTCCTTGCCCATGACGACAGACCTCCCGTCGTCAACGGTCAGGCACCGGAGTCGACGGCCGGGGCGGTGCCCCCCCGAGGCGGCGAGATCCCGGAGGGCGGCGTGGCCGACAAACGCCCCCTTCTTGTCCATCTTGACGGCAAAGCCAAGACCGGCCTCGTACGGGTCATGCTCCGTCGTCATGTCGCTGCCCCAGGACCTGAATCCCTTCTCCAGCCTCAGCGAGTCGAAGGCGGCGCGGCCCGCGGCAATGACACCATGCTGCCGGCCGGCCTCCCACAACGCATCCCACAGGCGGAGACCGTTCTCGGCGCTCGCGTAAATCTCCCAGCCCGGCTCTCCGACGTAGGACAAGCGCATGACCGTGACGGGCACGCCCGCGATGCTGGCCTTCTTGACTCGAAAGTAGCGCAGCCCCTGGTCGGAAAAGTCGTCAGAGGTCACCCTGCTCATGACGTGCCGGGCAAGCGGCCCCCAGAGGCCGATGCAGCAGGTCCCGCCGGTGATGTCTCGCACGTGGACGGACCGGTCCGGTGTATTTCTCGTCTGGAGACGCGCCTCGCGGGCGAGATAGGCGAGGTCGACGGGGCCGTTGACGCCCATCTGGAACAAGTCGTCCTTGATTCGGGCCACGGTAACGTCACTCCGGATGCCCCCCTTTTCGTCGAGCAGGAGCGCGTACGTGACGGCGCCCGGCCTCCGGGACACATTCCCCGTGGTGACCCAGTCCAGCAAGGAAACGGCACCCGGTCCACGGACTTGCAGCCTCCGAAGCGGCGTCATGTCGTACATGGCCACCGCCGTGCGCGTCTTCCATGCCTCCGCCGCCGCAATCTCGCAATAGTACCGGCCGGACCAGGCGTCCCGCTCAACGGGCCGCCACTCGGGGGGAAGCTCCGCAAGCAGCCTCCTGTTTGCTTCAAACCACCGAGGACACTCCCACGCGCCGGCTTCCTGGAAGACGGCCCCGAGCTCCGTCTGCCGCATGTAGAACGGGCTGAGGCGGAGATTGCGCGGCGACTCCCGCGGCTGCAGCGGATGCCGAATGTCGTACACCTCCACAAAGTTCTGCTGGCACGTCTCGCGCACGTACTGCGGCGTGAGCTGCACGTCTTCGAACCGGGCGAGTTCGCACTCGGCGAGGTCGAGCTGCGATTTGCCCGCGGTGAGCACCTCGGCGACCGCGCGTGCCACTCCTGCCGAATGGGTCACCCAGACTGCCTCGGCGACGTAGAAGCCGTCGAGATGGGGAGCCTGCCCGACGAGCGGGCCGCCGTCTGGCGTGAAGGAGAAGACGCCGTTGAAGCCGTCCTCGATTTGACTCTCCCTGAGAGCCGGGAGGAGCTCCTGGCTAAACCGCCACGCCGGGTCAAAGTCCTCGGCTGTGAAATCCAGCCGGGACGGCATCGTATGTTCGCTGACATCCTTGGGCGTGGGGGCAAGCGTGGACGCGACGACGGGCATCGGACGATGTCCATAGTATCCTATGCCGTAACGGTCGCCGTGCTCCCGGTAGTAGAGGTCTCGGTCCTGACATCGCAAGATGGGGAGGCTCCTCCTCCCGGTCAAAGTGTCGCCATCACGGGCCCTTTGTGCCGGCACAGCGGTTGTCTTGACGTATTGGTGCGCCATCGGCAGCAAGGGGATGGGAAGCCCGGCCATGTTCCCAATCTCCACGCCCCAAAATCCCGCGCAGGATATCACCACGTCGGCGGGAATGGTCCCCTCTTCGCCGGTAATGACGCCAGTCACGGCGCCGTTCGCCTGCTCTATGCCCGTCACCAGTGTCGACTCCTTGTACTTGACCCCGGCGGCCTGGGTTCGCGCGATCAAAAGCTGCACCGCGCGAGCGGCATGCGCCAGCCCATCGCTCGGAATGTGTAGCCCCCCCAGCACCAGGCTCGGGTTCAGCAGAGGATACAGGTCCATACACTCTTCCTTGGTGGTGAGCCGAGCCTCGATTCCCCAGGACGACGCCAGGCCGTGTTTCCGCTTGAGCTCCGCCAGCCGTTGCGGTGTGGTCGCGATTTCCAGGCCGCCGACCTGACTGAAGCATGTCTCCCCGTCCTGTTCCAGTCCGCGGAACTTTTCAACAGTGTATTTGGCAAACAAGCTCATCGTCCTGGAAACATTGGTCTGGAAGACGAGGCCCGGGGCGTGCGAAGTCGATCCGCCGGGCATGCACAGCGGCCCCTGGTCAACCACCGTGATGTCGGTCCATCCGCGCAGCACCAGTTCGTCCGCGAGGTTGGTGCCGACGATGCCCGCCCCGATAATCACCACACGAGGCTGCGTGGTGTAGATGATCATGATGGCGTCCAAAGAAAGAAAAAGAAAGAAAGTAAGAAAAAAGAAAAAAAAAAAGAAAAAAAGTCGTTTGTCCCCAAGTGCAATGCTCAAAGCACTATCCGGTACACTCTCAAGTCTCCGGTACGCTTTGAAGGGAAATCACATCCACTGCAGCAGCAGCAGCAGCAGCAGCAGTATTTAAAAAAAAGGATGTTTTCCCCAACGCCATACTCTCCGGCATGTTTACCACATTCTTTCACGCCAGAACCAAACCTCCACCCCATGGCAGAGATACCGGCTCTTGGCTTCCCACGCCGCCCGGCCTACCTACCCAGCCCATGGACGATGCATCGAAAAGAAAGGGCAGAGACCAGCACCTCGTTGTCTTTTGTGCGATCACATGATCGGGCGGCTGGGACGTCCTTTGCCGTTTCTAGTCCGGACGCCGGATCAGACAAACTCTACATGTCGTGGCAGCCGCGGTATCATCTGCAAGGCATGTCCTCGCGCATCGCTCCCTTTCCTATTCCTGTTTTTCTTTTGTCGCAAACCCTATCTGCGACGGGGATGCCAGTGGCGCTTGACGGCGGGTGCACTGTACGGCCCATGAGACTACATGATGTACATTGCCGTTTGTAGTATGTACGATGTACCATCACAGCTGCTCACAGCAGACTCGACGCCTCGGTGCTTTGGGTCCTTGATACAGCGCAACGTCGGTGAGCGTCGCTGACTCCATATCTGGCCCGAGTGATGGTGGTGCTTGCGATGGGAAAAACGGGCAAAGGGCTTCTCGCTTTTCGGGCAAAATCACAGATGCTAGACGTGATTGCCGTGAACGAGCGGGCGCAGACAGAGTCAGGTGGCCGAGTGTAAAACCAAGGACGGAGGATAAAGAGGGGGGGGGGGGGGGGTAAAGGGGGTGGGGTGGGAAGGATCAATGACATGAGACAATCCCAAAAAGAACAGAAACATGAAAGGTAAAGTAAAGTAAAAATAAAATAAAAATAAAAATAAAAATAAAGCAACACCGGCCGAGCTCAACAGTCAACGTTCCATCATCGGCCTGTCCCGGCCCACGCCCGGTGGCATGCCATGCAGCAAGCAGCGGCACCACGAACCGATCAGATCCCTTCAACCCTTCAACGTATCAATGACTGAAACTTGGCATGCTGACCCTCCCAGCCGCTGATCCGAACGGGCCATGGCCAGGACAAGCCAAGTGCTCTCTACTGCTGAGACCCAAAAGAAAGAGGGTGGGGGGGGGGGGGGTCCGCCACTGGCATGGAGGCTGCACGCCCCGGGCCAAGTCATCTATCTCGCCGCTTGGCTGCACGAGGTGTCGTCCGATTACCACATTCGGGTCTAGATGGTGTTTGCGACGGTCTTTTAGTCTTTTAGTCTTTTAGCTCGTCTTCGAGGCCGGTTTCTCTTTGTAAAGCTGGCGGCCAGGCATCATCCTCGACTCGTTTACAGCCATGCTGTGTGCGCTGGCAATCTGGACATTTGTGGCAGATGAGGCTTTTTTTTTTCATTCTCTTCTTTCTTCTTCTTTTTTTTTTTTCCGGTAAAACGAAAAATGTTGATGTTGCATACCGTGGAAATTGAACGACATATGTCAATACATTTATAGCCTTATATAGTTAAAGATTACACAACGCGACGCATCCCCGTGTCGCATATTCCTTCATGATTTACAGATACCCGTCATCCCCCTCCCCGCCGTCCCACCACATCCGCTCCCTGTCACTGCCAACTCTTGATCGAGCATCCTGATAGACTAGACCCGTCATGTTATCAAACTGGGAGGTATCTGCGTATAGCCACGGCGTGGTGTTGAATGTCAAACTATCCGCCTGCTCAGCAGACAACTCGTTGTATGCATGTTCTCGAGAGCCTGCTGAGGAGTCAACGGTACACTTGTACGAGAGGGTAGGTGCATCTTGACCGCCATCCGCCGTATTGACGGTGATTTCGGGAGATGTCGCGACAATGATTTCAATCGTCAAGGTTTCGTCCTTGTCTTCGCGCCCTACCGTGGAGGCCAAAGACGCGTCCAGGAGTCCCGTACTGGCCAGTTGTTGAGAATCCGCGGTGCAGTTGAATTGTAGAATATTCCACATTAAAGCTACACTGAGATAGATTCGGGACGGCATCCAATCTTCCACCTCGTTCGTGTCCGACCCGGCGGCAATTCGAGTCATTTTGTCAAGGTCACGATCCTATACATGAAGTACACGGGGAAAAAAAAAAAAAAAAAAAAAAAAAAAAGGGTACGTCGTCAGATTTAGCGCACAAACACAAAGCACGACGGAAAAAGCACGACGGAAAAACCATGACGCACCAAAGCTCTGCAGGCCGGGGAAAAAGGGATGAACCCCTTGAGGAATTTTCGACACTTTGCAAAGTCTGCATTGGACTTGTGTTTGAGTTTTGAAGCAGCCGCACAGCAGTAATAGAGATGAACAGTAGCAGCAATGGCTGCAATGTGCCCAAAGAATGGATCCGTCAGGTGAACCTGTTTGTCAACAGCCATTTCAATCATTCGGACGACCCATGTAGCATGAATGAGAGCCAGCTCAGATGACCGTCTCCAAAAGGTGTTGGGAATAGCCAGATTCGGGTTGTGCTGGGCCCCGATAATGTAGAGAAACGGATGATTCAGCACAGTTGGTATGGCATGATACGTGAATTGTTCCTTCAACCACGTCGTCCAGTAGTCCCTGTTCGTTTTCAAATCTTCTACTTTTCGCTCATAAAATTTGACCGAGTCATACCGATGACACATTGGAATGCTGTTTTCTGCCTCCATAAAGTCCGACAAGACGGTGGCATAGGTGGAATCCCTCCGCCAAGGTTCTCGAAATATTCCACAAGCGCAGTCCGACACATACTTCCTGACACGACTCCACACCCACCCGACTTGCACGCTGGTGTTCCAAATACCGGGTTCGCTAGGAATTGTATGGCCAAGGTCATCCAACGGAAGGGGCGGAACCTTTGGCGGATCTCCTTGGCAATTTCGATTGTCTCCACTGGGCGATGAGCAAAATTGCCGCCAAATTTCAGTTGGACTACTCAAAATACCGGTCTGGCGGCCGTGATATTGATCAAGAACTTGTAGACTCCAAAATACCCTCTTTTTCCGCTCAGTACTCAGATCGTCAATGGCATAACCTGCGTCCGAGTCCAACATGGCGGATCGACAAAGCTGGAGAGCCATGCCAAGATGGAACTGGCCGAGATGGACGTTGCCGTCTGTATAGGTCAGTGGAGATATCACAGGTAGAAAGGAAGAGCGGTGGTAGAACACGAAAGAGGATAAGATTAAAAGAGACTGACCAATAAAAGATGAGTAAGACAGCAGGCACAAGCTTTCAATCGTTGGCAGCCCAACAGTGCCATTGGCGATACGAACCATGATGAGACTTCTGGCATTATCACCATAGAGTTGTAGCTCCTCGGCCCTGCCGGAAAACCGCGATGTGACCGCCAAGATGCTGCACGCAAGTTCATCAGTTACTGCGCTGATATCACTGACGTCTGCACGATCAAAACACCATATCGGCTGTCGATGACAAAACTCAAAGTACAGACGAATACCGAGCGCAATCTCGCGTAAGCTCGGCCGAATATGCGATGGCTCGGGCTCGAAGTCGAGGGACGATGGCCGGCTGCTGAAGGATAGGGTATTGTTGCTGTGAGATTCGATGGTCGGTGGGGTCGCCGAGAGAGATTTATCCGAAAGAACACCTGCTTCGTCCAAGCTTGGTTCAGGACGTGACAATTGGCTCGGCCTTTTTCAAAACGTGGTCAGAAGGTAGAAACTTTGACATGACGAGCGACCGTTTTGGTACAACCTCCTGGTTAAGAGGAGATCGAGTTTCTCTTCGAGATGCGCCAATCTCTCCTCCTAATTTGTATGTTAGTTGCAGGATAGCCATGGGGCCCAGGGGAAGAGAGCCGAGATGGAGGAACATGTATGTGCATATTCGCGTATAGAGAGACGAACAGACCGGCCACACCTTGCTGATTTTGCGGTTGGCGGATAGGAACATGGCTGCTTCAGCCTCACGCAGCTTGAACAGGAAGGCTTCTCGGCAGGACATCGAGTCTTCTTTCTCCTTCCACGCGGCAGAGTCAGTTTCATGAAAAGTTGGCCTCGGCATGGGCAGAAGTAGGGCAAAGACCAGACCTGCAGGTAAAGCAGGCATGATGAGACCGTCTTCTCCCTCGAGAAGCCAGTGCAAATGCGTCGTCGGACGGAGTCATCGTGGCAGGACTAAAACTTTCAAGAGCCGCATCGACGCCAAAGACATACGGTCGATGGACAAATGGCGAAGGAAAACGGGGTCCCCAGTCTGATATAGGCCCATGTAGGTCAAGAACATGCAACGCCCTTGGCAAGGGTACGTGGCATGGATGATATCGCGGCAAGGAACACAAGTGCGGGGATGATGATGCTAAATGAGCTTGAGATGGAGCATCTGGCCGATAAAGGAGGCGCTTACGACGCCACCGAACAGCTATCTGGGCGTGGCGTTAGACGCCAAGAACCAAGGTTGAGAAGGGGGGGCGTGTGGTAAGTCGCTGCATCCAATAATGGCACGCCCCGACCCCGATTTGGTCCCTCCATCGATTGTTGAGTACGAAGCAGGAGCTGGTGGACAAAGTCAGGCTGCGAATCCTCGGCTCCCGGTTTCATTTCTGGACAAACAGTCATCCTGACGCAAGACATGCCAATAACGCACACCGTAAGAGAACGATTTCGGGATACGGTAATCGAGACGGTGGCCGCCAACCTCCAGGCGTACCTTTACAAGTTCCGAGCTTGTATGGTATGCAATGCAATGCAAGATGCAAGAACCAGGGCTTGAACTGGGTGAGAAGGCCAAAAAGTGCTGTTCAAATGACGCTCGATACACCTCGACTTGCTATCATTTAATCATGTATCATATAGTTACAACTCACAATCTCTGCCTGGCCAGCTACATGTTCTCCCCCGCCTCAGACCTCGACTGCGACCCGATTCGTCTTGCAGCAATCGACTGCAGAACAAAAGTTCATGTCCTTCTCAACCGCCGCGGCACTCTTGGGCAAGCTCTGCCGAGCGGGCCAGATCTCTTCACCCAGCCTCCCTTCAAGCTCGTGATGTTCAGTCAGCGCATCACGGACCAATTCCTGGAAATACAAAGGCCCCTTTTCCATCTTGGGATGCAGTTCGCCGCAGATGAACACGCCCGCGTCAATGTTCTTCTGCGCGTTTGCACATAGGACCTTGTCTTCGGACATGATCCTCTTGTATATGTCATCAATGAGCTTAAAGTCCTCATCAGAAGAATTCTTGTTCCTGTACACCTCGTACTTCATGATTGATCGGCCCGGACCCAAAGGCACAAATCTCTGCAGGAAGAAGAAATGCGGACTGGATTTTTCTCTTAGTCTCTGGATGCAGTCAAGTATAAACAGTGTTACTTGTGGAAAAAAAGAAAAAAGAAAAAGGCGTACTTACGAAACATTGATCGAGGCATTCGGGAAATAGTACGTGGTGGCAACATTCAGCCCCCGGGCAATCTGGTCGGGCCGTGGATTTCCGAAATGCTGGATTTGACAGCCCTTGGTTTCGACAGCGTAGGAATTCAAGTCGGCTATCGTGGGGATGTCAGGGTGCGTTGTCTTGCAATGATAACATTCATTGTAGTTGTCCGCCAGAATCTTCCAGTTGTAGTCGCCCTCCATCTCCCAGGTGTGATCAAACTGATAGTCCTCAAAGTTGTAATTCTGAAATCTCGGCTGTTCGTCCGCACCGGCGAAATCATCATCCCACGTAATCTCGGGCTGGTCGTTTGCATCCATGTTCACCCAAACAAACCCGTTTCTGTCGACATGCACATGGAGGGGGAACAGCCCGTTCTTGGACCTGTCGAAATCCTCCATGTCTTGGTATCCAGGTGCCTTGGCCAGCTTGCCGTTCAGCCCGTACGACCAACCGTGGTACTTGCAGGCCAAAACACTATTGTGTCCAGCTTCCTTGGTCACGATTGGAAATGCTCGATGTCTGCAGACATTGTGGAAGGCGTTGATATTGTCTTGACGATCTTTGGTAATAATGAATTGATAGCCGGCCACGTCACAGCGTAACCAATCTCCTTGGTCGGAAAGTCTGGCTTTGTGCGTCGTCAAAAGCCATCGTTTGGAAAATATCGCCCGTCTTTCTAACTCGTAGAGCTCCTGTGAGGTGTACCAAGATGCAGGAAGAGCTCGAACAGGGGTCTTTGCTTCCTTGGGCTCCTTGTTAGTCGAAATGCCAAAGCTAAAGAATCCGTCTAAGAAGGAGGGAGCCATGACGATATCGAGGTGGGCGATTATGTGACAGAGGGTATAGAGAAACTACTTGATTCATGAAGTCACGATGGCAAAGAGATGAGAGGCGTGGGCTGAAGGGCCCATTAAATATATAATCCCCTGCTAGGTACTTCACAACGTATACGCATTCTATACAGAAGACTGACTTCTCAGAACCGCTTTGAAGCCACCCACCAAGCGCGAGCCATGGACCGGTCAAAAAACGCCTCCCGTGCCGGTCTCTTGGCCGACGGAGTTGAAACCCGGAAGCGCCCACGTGATCGGAACTTGGAAGAGAACATCGTCGGCCATCTGCACGTGATCGGTCTATGTCCAACATACCTTATGCCGTATCTTGCTTGAATCTATGGCCATTCTGATGCATCAGCTCGCGATGGCAAGGTGGTGTGCGTAGTGAGCCATCGCC
Organism: Claviceps lovelessii; assembly: GCA_018360185.1. Taxonomy (NCBI): domain Eukaryota; kingdom Fungi; phylum Ascomycota; class Sordariomycetes; order Hypocreales; family Clavicipitaceae; genus Claviceps; species Claviceps lovelessii. Next base: position 4,101 of record SRPU01000364.1, on the reverse strand, counting down.
ACAAGATCGAGATACGCCCTGGATAAACCAATGTATTGATAATACCACGCCGTGTCTTGCAAAGCCAAGTGAACAGAACAGGGAACTTTGTTTCCGATTACAGGGTTGTCTCCGAAAAAAAAAAAACATTGAGATCTACCTCGCTTTCCAAGACATGCTTCGACAGATTGCCGGACAGCCACCAGTGCCGAACAAGTGGTCAAGAGGAATGCGCATTCTGATAGATGGTTCCTGGTATTTTCTCCAACAACACCTCGCTTAGAAGCAATTCACGTACATAGGTAATAAGTTGCAGCCGTAAATGGTGCGTTACAAGAGGGGTACTGTGGGTACAGCTCCTTCAAGTCACGAAACTGCAGTCCGAGTAGCAATGCTCCTTGGAATATGGTAATGAGATCTGTGACAAGGCTGGATTTGGCGAAGAACATTACCCAATTACTTACTTCCACCCTCCCCCCCCCGGGCGGAGGCGTCTCACATTTGATTTTGATGAAATCGCCCTTGTCGAAATGCACAATAATGTTGAAAGGTGTGACGGTGACCCTGGGCGGGCTAGCAGTGCGGGCCTACATGTCTTCGGGTGTCACATTGGAATCCTCAAGCATGCCGTTCTTGTAGAAGCATTGGGCCGAGATATCATCCCCTGAGTACGGCTTGGCCTTGGTAGGTCACCGGAACGCCCTCGGCGACACAGTCTAGACCATGGTTCGGTTGCGTTCTTAAAATCATGAGTAGAACAGGATCGCGCTAGAGGGCAATAGCCTTGATAGTAGATTTGAATAGCTAAAGAGGTTCAGTCAAATCGCACGTAATTATCGCCATTTTTAGTGCAACTATAGGTGGAAAAGTTGTAATATTCTTTCTCATTAGCCTTTATTGCTCTATGCGTAATGATAGAACGGCCTAAGCCGGTATTCGGGAGACATTAGTCCTTGTATATAGCATTTTATTATACAGCTTCTAGTATAATTCGTCAACGAAGACCTTTTGAAAGTCATCAATGTTCATCTTCCTCCGCTCCAATCTCAGAGCGACTTTTCCACAGTTGCCCGGTCTTCCTCCTGGCCGACGTTGGTCAAATAGCAGTCCACTTCAACCACTGTGACGATCACCGCCGCGATTTGCGACGTCGTTGCTTCCAACTAGAAATCGTTGCGTCCAGCTTGAGATTGGAATTTCGTGCTACGATTTGCAAGAGTAGCGGTCAAAGAAAGAAGAAAGGAGCAAAAAAAGAATCATGCACCTAAATAGAAATCTTCCTTCCCTCTATTCTGCTGCCAAATTCTTACGAGCCTTGAACTACATCCTTCACTATGCCTTGCCAGCCTATTCATTTCATCAAATACAACCATCCTCGCTCGAAAGCTCTGGACATTGTGCAAACGCCCCGCTATAGCAGAGATGCTTGAACAGGATCCAGCAACTCCCTTAGTTCCACACCCGGCCAGTCAGGATTCGCAGACGAATCAGGCCTCTCACGATCCCAAGCCCATCTCTCAGCCAATTGTGGTGACAAGGACCCTTCCAGCATCTGCACCACGTACTTGCCAATCACGGGGAAGAATTTGAACCCATGAAAGGAGCCACACGTGGCGATGTAGAGACCCTCGGAAGCAGCATGGGGCGATATGATGAAATCGGAGCTTGTGGTAAACGCATCCCTGTCCAGAAGCATACACACGCATACATGACGTAAAAAGGAGTCAAAAAACTGGTACAAGTCGTCAAAGCCATGAGAAAAAAAAAAGAAAAAAAAAAAAAAAAAAAAAAAAAAAAAAAGCCATCACGTACCAACAAATTCGATGCTTCTCCAATTTCCAGGTAGAAGCTTCACGGCCGTAGAAAACGGTACTCACGTCCAATATGTCCTGCTTGAGCTTTTTCGATATCTCCCACTGCGCGTAGTCGGCTCCGGCGGGGGGCGAGGAGATGAAGCGTCCGGGAAGAACCTCCTCTGTGTTTCTAAAAATCTTTTGACCCCACCACTTTAGCTCGCGGTCTTTGGTGGGCGGGAGGCTTCCAACGAAGGGGGCTGGTGAATATGGATGATTTTAGCTGCTGAAATTTTTAAAAAGGAGAGTAAAAAAATAAAAGGAAAATAAAAAAAACGTTGGCGACTAAATTTCATATAAGAGCATAGGAGCGTAAGAGCATAGGAGCATAGGAGCGTAAGAGCATAGGAGCAAAAGAGCATAAGAGCATAAGAGCATAAGAGCATAAGGGCATAAGGGCATACACACCTTTTTTCCCAGTATATCCTTGAATGCCAACCGGCATGTCAGCAAACCTCGCAAACGACTCGTCATCGAGCTTCGTCATGCCCGTCGTTATGCCACCGGCCACGATTCTAGATTCGGCTCGAAGCTGGCCTATACCACTATCCGCCGCGCTCAGCTCGAGCAGCTTGGGCGTGTAGGCGCCGGTGCAAAGAACGACACGGGAACCATGCAGCGTGCTCCCCCCTGTGGTCCTGACACCCACACAGGTGTTGGTGTCCTTCTCGTCGAAAACCAACGTGGCGACTTCTTCGGCCACGTACTTGACGCCCATGTCCATGGTGACCCGCGTTATGGCCTGCAAGCAATCGCCCGCGGCAACCCAGCCACTGGTCTTGTTGACCAGGACCTGCTCCACGTGCGCATAGTCGGCTTCCTCGAAGAGACCGCCGAACATTGTCCTGGCTTGCCCGACCGGCCAGACGGTGATGTCGTTTCTGCGTCCCAGCTTGTCCAGGTTGTTGATGCAGTCTTGGGCGTACTTGCGACCGCACATCCAATACAAGCCCGTCTGGTGGAAAAAGGGCGTCCAAAGCGGATCAGAGGTGAACACATCCTGTGCTTCGAGGGCTAGCTTGCAATAGGTCAGGTCATCGTAGTCGGCTCGCATGACTTTATTCCAGTCCCAGGACGCGGCTACCCGGCCGTCGGCGTCGAATGCGTCGCGGTCGATAACGGTGATGGACGCATTGGCATGTTTGCGGATGAGATGGTAGGCTGTTGAGATGCCGAAGATGCCAGCGCCAACAATGACGTAGGATTCCTTGGTCGTCATCGTGAGGAGTTTTCCGCCGTGATCCGAGGATTAAAGATGGCCAAGCTCTTGGACAGGGGATATAGATGTGTATATGAACATATGCACATAGATACGTACATACAAAGATGATGATGATGATGATGATGATGATGATGATGATGATGATGATGATGATGATGATGATGATGATGATGATGATGATGATAGTATGGATGTTCCTCACGGCAAAACATTTCGGCCCGTTGGTCACCGCATTCCGCAAACTCCGGCCTTTTGTTACCGATGTGTGATTCCAACTCAGATTGTAGCACCGTGGCATTTCCTCCGTCCTGCAATGCTGTGCCGGTGCCCCGGAAAACGGCCGTTGTGCCACCATCCATGCATGACGCCGGTAACTGGCGGCCGAAGTCCGGTCACGTGAAAGCGATCGACAACGCGGCCAATGACAAGTGGAATTCCTCGCCCGAAACGAAATGCAATTGCTTCAACTTGCTCTTTCGAAAGTAAAAAAGAAATCATCCGACCGACCAGTCGTCTGCACGTTGCTCGCAACATCCAACATGTCCAACCACGCCACGCTGTAGAGCAACCCGCAGCCAACATGGGTATCGTCAAAGTCACAAGTCAGGACTCTGGAGTCAGACAGTCGCGCCGCAGTGGGCCAGCCGGCCATCCAATATCGCGCCGAATAAGTCGCCTAGCGTCGACGATCGAATCGGCAAGCACACTCGAAAGGGATGTAATGATGGGCGGGTAATCCAATTGAGCTATCCTAGCCGGCCATCTCTCTCCACTAGAGGATCAGAAGACAAGAATCAGGTTCTGTTTGCTACTCTTGCAAGCTCCGATCAACTGGTGAACAATCCCTTCAGGCGACGTACAAAAACAGTTGCCTACCAGTACGGATGCTTTTCGCGTGGCGGCCCCAGGCAATACACGTCACCATGAAGTGAATATATATCCTCAAACATAAACACGGTCGCGTGGCTATTTTTTTTTTTTTTTTTTTTTTTTTTTTTTTTTTTTTTTTTTTTTTTTTTTTTTTTTTTTTTTTTTTTTTTTTTTTTT
>SRPU01000363.1:0-21014 GCA_018360185.1 Claviceps lovelessii | reverse complement strand
ATTATAGGGAATAACTCTTTAGAGGGGGATCTAAGTGCCCCTTAGACCCTTATAGAGAATAATTCCTTAAAGGGGGAAAATAACTAAAAAGGGGACTTTCTTTTTATTTTTATTAAGAATTACCCTAAAGAATCTATCTTAGGTCTAATAGTTAGAAGAGTCCCTAAGCTTACCCCTAGCCTTAGGAATTCTTATATTTCTAATTATAAATAATTTTAACTAAAGGTTAAAAATCTAAAAAAAATAGATTTTTATATAGTAAGCCTTTATAAATAATTTACTATAAGGCTCTTTATTTAAAGAAAATAAGATCTTAAAGCCTAAGTTCTTAAGAAAATTCCTTAAGGTAAATATCTTTAAAATAATAAAAATATAAGAATAAATATATTCCTTAAGGGCCCTAAAATATTTATTAATTTACTTTACCTTAAAGTAAGGCTCTTACTATTTTTCTTATTTTATTATTTCTAAGACTTTTTAAAAGCTTTAGTAGCCTATAGAAATCTTTTTTATATAAAACCTTTTTTTTTAGTAATTACTATATTTATTCCTAAAGCTACTATAAGCATGCCTAGTTAAAGGCATAAAATAATTATAAAAACACCTAAAAAATTAAAAATAATTATAAAAATAAAGAAAGAATAAGGTCTCTGCTTTTAATAGTAATTCCTTTATAAAATACTATGCATTACTATAGTAAAAGGTTATCTACCCTAGAGCTCTAATTTTAGGCTTTATAATTCTATAATTTATTTTTATTTTAGAATTTTCCTAGATTTTATATAACCTTTTTTTTTACTTTTACTCTTAGTGCCCTATAATAACTAGCCCTAATACTTCTTTAGAGGGGGTATTAAAAATAATAGAGTTATTTATAAGGGATTCCTTACTATTAGTGCTATAATTATAGTGCTTATAGAAGCATCTTATAGGGGGGCTTTGCAAGCTAGCAAAGCTAGTGTAAGCCAGTAAGTGCGCGTACGCATGCAGCATAACTATAGAAATCTAACTAAAGGTTATATATATAAAGCTTATAGCTATAAGGTCCCTATAAATCTTTACTTTTTAACCTTTTTTACTCTTCTATGCTTATTCTAATAGCTATATAGTTAGGCTAATAGCTATTAGGTATAGGGCTAACTTTAAATTAAATTTATAAAGTAACTAGTAAAGTTATAAAGAAATAAATTAAATAGGCTAAGTAAGCTACTAAAGGCAGCTTAATTAATAAAGGTAGTTACTTTATAATATTAGTTTTTACTGTTTTTTATAATAAAAAGGAATTTATAATAAATTCTAAAATTAAATTCCTTATTACTAAATTTAGGGCTTTCTTTTTATATAAGTATTTAAAAAATTAATTTTTAGGTTATATATATTAATTTTTATTAAGTTAACTAATTAGTAAGTATATTAGTAGCTAATTTATATAGCTATCAGTTTATTCTTTTATTTTTTTATATAAATAAATTTTATAAAAAATAAAAAATAGCTTATAAAGCCTAGCTAGTAATTAGTATTTACTAATAAAGTTAGTAGGTATATAAGGGAAGGAAGTAAAAAACCCCCTTATAGCTACTAACTATATAAACTATTAAAATTACTCTTACTAGCTATGTATACCTATAAAGTTAGAGATTAAATATAAATTTTATTAAATAATATTATAAATTCTTTAGTAAATTAAATAGTGCTAAGAGCAATGTAAAAGCTTCTATTTTATGTGAGATTTAGCTAACTATAGCTTGCTACAGTGCTCTACTCTGCAGAGCAGTGGACCTATGCATGCACGCTTACTAAGCCCACTACCTTAGTAAGCTGTGCTCTACAGCACCCACCTTAGTTATTTCTAATAATACTTTAAGTATATAAAAGCTAAAAAAACTTATTTAAAAATAAATATTTTATATATTAGCTATATTAATAGTAGGTTTGTAGCTAATTAATACTATAGCTAAACTAAAATATTACCTTATACTAAGAAACTATTAAATAAATAATAAATATATAGAATCTTTATACCTTTAGGGAGTATATTAATATAAGTATATAGTAGTATTATTATAGTGCTATTATAGTATTAATATAGTACTAACCTAAAGATAGGCTAAAGAGTATAATATTATTTAAAAAAAGGTATAATAACTTATAAAGAAAGTAAGGGTAGCTATTATAATAATAATATAATTATTTAATAATTTTATAGTAATTTTAGCCTTAACTTTAGTTAAAAGTAAGATATTATTATAGGCCTACTATATAACTAATATATTAAAAGAGTATAATAATATTTTATAGAAAATTTATAAGCTTAATTTAATTATAATATAAAGCTATACTAAAAAAAAAAAGAAAAAGGTAGTAAAAAATAAAGAAAAGGGAGAGGGGGAGATTAATAAAAAGGCTAAGAAAAAGTAGAGCTAGGGCTAGTATAAGTATACTATACCTAGAATATTTTACTACTATTTATTATTTTTTATTTAATATAATTTATATATTTAATTATTTTATACTAACTATAATACCTTTATAGCTTTCTACTACATCTATTTCTATACTATACTAAGTGCTTTACTATACTAAGTCTTTAATATTCTTAGTTTATTATTATTATAAAGTATATATAAGCTTAAACTAAAGAATATACCTAATTAAAATAAGCTATTTTATAAGTATAGTAGCTAGTTTATTTTTTTTAAGGCCTTCTTAATTTTATATTAATTATATATTAATAATATACTTATATTTATAAGGTAAAGGTAGTTAAAGTTTTTATAAAAAAGTAAGATATAGTAGTAGTCTTTATTATTAGTTTAGTAGCTATATGTTAATAAATTTACCTTAAGAATATAATAATTATAAAGAAAGATATTAAGCCTAATTTATTTTATATATATTTAAAAAAATACTATAGATTTATACTTAATAAAGCTAAAGTAAATATAAACTATTTTAATAATAAAGGTAAAGTTAGAATTAAGCTTTTTTACTATATATTAAACTTAAGTTTAATATATTTATATAGTAGCTTTTTTTTTATATTAGTAGTTTATTTATTTTAAAGTAAGTGCTTTAGCTAGGAATAGTTTTAAAGAATAATTATAAAGCTAGTTTAAAAATAATATATAGCTTAGGAAGTTATTAGCATTTGAAGGGTATTTATATTTATGTTATGGACTAACCCGATTGGGTCATCGCGGATGTCAGCGCAGTCGATACCGGTTGCCCGGATCCCTTGCTAGCTGCGCTAGTTAGTGGCAGTTGTAGGCAAAAGGATATACATTAATTAGGTTAGCAAGATCTAATTAATTAATATCTATATTGGTTGGTTGTTGCTAGGGTAGGTGCTAGCTGCGCGCAGTCCGTAGCCTTACTAAGGTTAGGTTAAAGACCTAGACTATAATATAGCCCCACTTTCCCCACCCTCTTAACTAATACCGCACACCCCCTAAGGGACCCACTTCTCTCCGCTTATAGTGGGTCCTTATAAGCCTAAGCATAACCCCGCCCGCACGCACGTACACACACACACACACAGGGATTAAACCTATAACCTTAAACCTAATTAATTATTATAGACTAACCTAATTAGGTTATTATAGATGTCAGCGTAGTTAATACTGGTCGCCCGGATCCCTTACTAGCTGCGCCAGCTAGTGGTAGTTATAGGCAAAAGAATACACATTAATTAGGTTAGCAAGATCTAATTAATTAATATCTATATTGGTTAGTCGTCGCTAGGGTGGGTGCCAGCTGCGCGCAGTCCGCAGCCTTACTAAGGTTAGGTTAAAGACCTAGACTATAATAATTTATAATATATTAATTTATAATAAAGTTAAGCTACTATTATAATATAAGTATTTTAAATCTAATTAGCTATACTATTAGCTTTAATTTAATAATAAAAGTAAAGTAAGTAATAGTTAAGGTAAAGGTTAATTAAAGCTATAGCTAATTTAGTTTTAATAAAGGCCTATAGTTTAGCCTTAAAAGCTTTAATAATTATTTTTAAATACTTAATTTATTTAAAAATAAATACTTTAGCTATTTCTTTTACCTTACTACTAATTACTATAAAGGTATAGTATAATTCTATACTATAAGTAATAATACTTTAAATTACTTATATATATAATAAGTATATATTTTATAATAAGTAACTTTATATTAATACTATTAGTAATATAAATATAAGCTATTATTATACTAATATTAATTTAACCTAACTTTAATATACCTTTTATTATAGTTTTTAGTAAATTTAAACTTTTAAAAAGTAAGTAAATTATATTAACTATATTATATTAATACTAAGTTTAACTAAAGTTATAATTATAATATAGTATTTTATAAAGTATATAAGTTTACTTTTTTTTAAATTAAATTTAAGGCCTAATTTTTAAAACTAATTTTAATAAATTATTTATATAGCCTTAAGGTAGTTTTATATTTCTTTTATTATATAGCTATATATTAAAATATTTATACTATTAAAGAAGTCTATAATTAATAAAAACTATATAGCCTAAAGCTTAATATATAATAGTATAATATAAAGTAAAAAGAAAATAAAGAAAATAAAAAACCTTTATAATACCTTTATAATTATAAGTAAAGGGCTAGTAATTTTATTATTTAAAAAAAGATAAATAGTATATTTAATAATAAAAAAATAGGTTTATACTATAATTTAAGTAAAAATACTAATTATAATAAAGGTATAGGTAAGCTACTTATAATAAATAGTATTAAAGGCTATTAATATATTTAGCTAAAGTAATAATATAATACTACTATAGTACTATACTATATATATAGATTTTATTAATATACTTAGTATAACTTTTATAAACTAATTTACTTTATTACCTATTTATAAATTAGGTAGCGCTTTACTTAATTTAAATATAAAAGTAAGCTAACTTATTATTATTACTTTTATAACTTTACTAATTATACTAAAAAGTAAAATTAAATACTAAGCCCTTACTCTTTATTACTTTATTAAAGTCTTACTTAATTTATAAAAAATAATAACCTTTACTTACTAAAATAAAGCTAAATAGTAATTTATATAGTAGTATATATTTAGTAAATAAGTAAGAGTTTATATTAATAGCTTACTATAAACTTTAAAGTAGCTTACTAAAAGTTTATTAAATTTAAATACTTTTTAGCTAAATAAGCTTTTTATAATACTATAGATTTTATTAGCTTTAAATTAGTTTTTAATTAAAAATATAGTAATATTAAGGTAGCTATTTAAATTACTTAGTATATTATTAAGTTAAGCTTAAAAAAAAAAGAAATACTTAGCTAAAGTAATAGCTTTTTTTTAATATATTTTAATAATTATAATATTTATACCTTTACTTTATAAAAAAGCAAGAATTTACTATTATTTAAATAATAAGCTACTATAAAGCTATACCTAATATTTAAGCTTTTAAAGGTTTTTATATTAAATAGTTATAGCCTTAATTACTATATATTAGGTATTATACTACTTATTATAAATAACTTAGTTTTATATTTATACTATATTAGTTATATATTATTAGTTCTATTTAATATAAAATACCCTTTACTATTATAATATCCTTTTAGTATTTTAAATTACTTTTTTAGTATATTAATTTTATTATAGGTTTAGCTTAAAACTACCTTAGAGTTTTCTTAAAATTATTAAGTTTTTAATAAACTAAAGTTTAGCTATTAATTATTTTATTAAATAATTAATCTTTTTTAATAAATAAAGCTAGGGCTTTATAATATTATATTAAAACTATATTATAATCTTTATACTAATAAGGTTATTATTTATATATATTTATTTATATTAAAGTAAATAGTTATTATATAGCTTAAGGCTAAAGCTTATATAAATTAGCTATAGTATATAGTTAAACCTAATAAGGTTTAGTTTTTTTAAAAAGTTAATATTTATATTATAAGTAGCCTAAGTATAGTTAATAATATTATCTCTTTTTTTTATATTCTTTATATTACTTTACTTTATAGTATTATAAGTCTAAGCTATTATTACTTTATTAATATAAGAAATATATTATATTTTACTAAGGTTTAGTTATAATAATTTTAAAGTAAGTAGTATTAATTAAAGTTATTAATAAATATACTATAATTAAGGGGTAGGGCTAATTTAAATTTAAATAAGAATAAAGTTTAATTTAATTTATAAATTAAAAAGTAAATAAAGTAAATATTATACTTTATTATTATAATAAAGTACTAATTTTTACTTACTTATATTATTTATACCTTAGGTCTATGCTATTAGTATATATAAATTATAGTTTAGGTACTTTAAATTATAAATTAAAAGTAGCTAAGGCTAAAATTTAATAGTTTATTATTTAAGGTCTTTAATTTCTATATTATTATTATAGTAGTTTTAAGCTAGGACTTTAGTATTAAGTATATTAAATAGGTTTTCTTTTATATATTTTAGTATATAACCTTTATTATATACCTTATATTATATATTAAGTTAAACTTAGCTTATTTAAAGCTATAATAACTATAAATTACTAGCTTAAAAAGGCCTTTATAGCTACTTATAAATATTATATTAATTTTAGCTTTAATTTAAAAAGGTAGGTATATAGTTAATTAATTTATATTTAAAGTAAAGCCTTATATAAAAGTAAGTTATTTATATTTTATTTTTAGCTATAGCTAAGTACTTTAGTTTAGCCTTTTTATTTTAATTAAAGAGAGAGTTTAGTAAAGGTTAGGGGCTATACTAAATATATAGTATATATATAGTTTTATTACTTATTAATAATATTATATATATAAAACTATATTAAATATAGTTTTAAATAATAAATATAGTATTTATAAATAGCTTTTATTAATACTAAATAAAACTACTTATCTTTTATATAATAATTAGTAATATAGTAGCTATACTATAAAGGTATAGTATAGTATATAGTAATATATTAAAATTTAAAATACCTATAGTATTAATAAAGGTAAATAGCATTATTATAAAGTTTAGCTTTAAGTATCTTAGCCTTATAAATAATATTAATATAGTATAGCTTATTTATTACTTTAATACTATTAATAATAATAATAAAAGGGAACTATATAATAATATTATATAGCTTTTATATTATAATTTATATAGGGCCTTAACTATTAGCTATAACTAGGGCTTAAAGAATATAGTCTCTTTTTTAGTTTTATATATAATATATAAGAAAGCCCTTAATAATAATACTAAATATATATTAGCTTAGTATTACTTTTAGTTTAAAAGTAATACTAATTTATATAATATCTTTAGTATAAGGCTTTACTATATTTTAAAATATAATAATAATATTACTACTTTAAAGGTAATAAACTATTATTATAATATTAATACTAATAGCTAAATTAATAATAATAATAATATTTTTAAATAAATAATTTTAAATAACTTTAGCTATAGTAATACCTTTAATAATAGTTTTATAATAAACTTAAAGGGGTATTATTATAATTATAAAATAAATTTATTAAACTAGGGATTAAAAAATCCCTTTAATAATAATACTAACTTAGCTTAAAGCTAATATATTTTTAATATTTATAGCCTTTTTAACTATATACTTTATTACTATTTTAAGGTTTTAAATTATAATAAGCTTATAAAGTAATAATAAAGTTAATATTATTATTTTAATAAAGGTATAGGGTATTAAAAGGCTATATTAAGTATATATTAAAGCTATATTATTTATATAAAAAATAATATTTTATATACTTTTTAATACTATAGTTAGTATAAGTTTAGTTATTTTATTATATTTAATTATAAAGTAATTTAAAATTTACTTATATATAAATAGTAATATAAAAGTAACTTAAAGTATTATTAATATAAAGCTACTTTAACTTATAAGTAAGTAATAATAGCTTTATATAAAGCTATAGTTTTTATTATTAATATTTATTAGTATTGCTTTATTTACTATACTTATACTTTAGTATTAATATACTATAAAAGATAGGGATAAATAAATATAGTAATTCTTTTTCTACACTTTTTAAGAGGTTTAGAGTTAGTTCTACGTTGCTACTGCAGTGCGGGCGAATTCGCAAAAAGTTCTATAATACTTATTATATTCTTTAGTATTCTTTATAATTAAAATAAACTTAATTCAATATTTAAAAAACATACTTATACTATTATTTTAAAGCTAAATAAAACTTAGTTAAAAGTTTAATAAAATATAAAAAAAGGGCTTATTTATTATATGCTTTATTAAATCTGTATAAAAAATAAAATATATACTCTTTAAAATATTTAACTTTATAATAAAAGAAATTAAAATATTAAGTATAATCGATTTAGCTATAACTTAATTTAGCTTTTTACTTAAACAAAAAGTATAAATATTATAAAGGCTAAGCTATACTTTATTATTTAGTTAATAATACTTTATTAAACAGTATAATTTATTAAAATATTTTATTATTATTATTAAGTAAAGTTAATAATAGCTTAAGTAAGTATTATATTATACTTAATATACTTAAGAAACTAAATTATTTATTATTTAAGTAGTATATAGCTTTATATAAAAGCTAGTATATACTAAATATAATTAATATTAAATTTATAAAAGGCTATATATATATTAAAGGTAATAATAAAGAAGGTTTAATTATTAAAGGTAAGCTAATATACTATAAAATACTTAAGAGAATTTATTTAAATAAAGAAAACTATTATTTATAGTATTACCTATATTTCTTAGTTTATATATTTAATATTATTATTAGTTTAAAAATAATAACATATAAAAAAAAGCTATTTAATATTTATAAGAAAGTAAAGTATTAATTAACATTTACTTATTTAGTTTAAGCTTTAGTTTAAAATAATATTAAAAAAGAATATATAAAAATACTATTAATAATTAAAAAAGTATTAATTATATATCTTTATATTTATATTTATTATAGCTTTTAATTATTTATACTTTAAGAAATAATTTATAATAATTATAAAGAATTAGGGATTATTTATATTAAATTCTAAAAAGTTAGTTATAAAACTTACTAAACTTTATAATTAATACTTTTTTTGTCCTAAAATAGGTTTAAAAAGGCCTTAATATAAGTACTAGCTTTTATAAATGCTATAATAATAGAAGTTTTATATATAATATATAATCTTTATTAATATACCCTTTTAATGATAATTATAATAAAGTGCTTAATAAGTTATATTTTTTTAAGTAGCTTAATAAAGGTAAGTTATAGGTTTATTAAATTAATAGAGTAATAAAGGGCTTATATTATAATACCTAAAAATAGCTTTAAAATAATAAAGTACTATAAGTATTAATTATATAGGTATTCACCTATTAATATATAGCTATTTTAATAAGGAATCTTTAGGCTTTAAATTATATTATATGAACTTTTATATAATATATTAAATTAGCCTATATATTTTAATTTTAAAGGCTTTAAAGATAGTTATTTTTAAAAAAATTATACTTTTATAAGTTAATAATAATAATATTATTTTAAGTTTAATTTATCTTTTATATGAAAAAGGGCTAAATAGAAAGTAAGTATAATAAATATATATTTAATATTAAGTAAAGTAGTAGTTAAGCTGATATAATCCCTCTTAATTTATTTTATGTATTATAAAATGGTATATTGAAGTATATTACTTAAAAGCTTAAGTAATAATAAAAGTAAAAATTAAACAAAAAAAGATTTTTACTTAATATACTTAATATTTTAATATTTTCTTTATAGCTTATAAAGTATTCTAAATTATTATAATCAATAAAGATTATAAATAGTTTAAAAATACTATAAAGTTTAGTAAACTATACCTTAAGGTATAAAATAATATTAAGTAGCTTTTTATTATAAATTATATAGTTTTATAAAAAGAGTATAAGTTTAGCTAAGTAATAAATTACTAATTATAGCATATTTATTATATTATATTAAAAGAAATAACTATTAAATGCCTTCCTTAATATATTAGCTTTAATTAATATATTTAAAGTAGGGTTTTATTATATAAAAATAAAAGCTAATAAGATGTATTTTTAAGGTTTTAAAAGGCTATTTAATATATAAAAAACTAAATATATAAAATATTATTTCTAACAAGGTTAAGTAAGGGCGTAGTAAAGTTTAAAAAGTTAGTTATAAACGTTTAATAAAAGTTTATGAAGCTAAAAAAGCTATATACTTTTTATAGCTATATTAATACCTTTTATTTTTAAATAGCTATTACTTTAGCTAAGTCTAAATATATAATATATTTAGCTTAAATAATAAACCCTAGGTATTTAACTTTAATTATATTAAAAGTACATTTATTAATATTAAAATATAGGCTAGCTTATTAAAGGTATAAAAGAATATCTTTAGTATTTTTTATATACTTTTTATATATACTATTAGTATAAATAAGAATATTATTTAAATAAGCTATAGTATAAATCTTTAAAGTATTCTTTAAGGCTTTATTAATATACTATGAGAATATTATAAATATTCTAGCTAAGCTAAAAAAGTATACTAGCTATTTAAAAAAGCTAAATTATATTTAAAATATTATTAAAGCTTTATTCTCTTTTAATATATATAAATAATAAAAGGTAATATAAATATATAACTTTATAAACTACTAAGTACTAGCTAGAAACTATAATATTTTTTAATAAGTAATAGTAAATAATAATCTTAGTTTATAAACTTATTTAGTACCCTATACTTTATATAAAAATACTAGCTACTCTTTATCTTTTTAATTAAAAGTATTCATATAGCTACTAAAAAAAAGAAAGCTAAAATTTAATCTTTATTTATTAAGTTTATAATTTACTTTTATATTTTTAATATTAATTCTAAGGTATATTATAAAGAAGTGCCTAAGGTAGGTTAAATATATTCTTACTAGAATTATATTATAACTAAATATAGTATTTAGCCTAGCTTTAGTAAAAAGGTTAGGTATTAGTATTTTTATAATAAAATAAGTCTTAAAAGTTAGCTAATTTACTAAATAATAAAAACAGATTTTTTTTTTCTTAAGTAGTATTAGGCTTATTATAAAAATAAAAATAATATTAATCTCTTATAGGCCTATAGCTATAATACTACTTACTTTATTTAACTTTAATATATACTAAGCTAAACTAATATATACTAAGCCTATTATAATAATTATTAGGAATATTACTTCTTAAGTATTTAATATATAAAGCTATTAACTACCCTATATATAAATAATAAGTAAATGCTTAGTAGCATATAATATAATATTATTTAAGGCTAATTATAGCGCTTTAAAAATATAGTTTTATAAAAAACCTAGAATTATATAGGCTATAATAAAAAATATTTATATATTTAAGTTAGCTTTAAATTAAATAAAATAAATAATTTATAGCTATTAAAAAATATTAGTATAGCTATATTTTATTATTATTATAGTAGTAATAAGGGTATATAGTTAGGTTAGAGGGGTATAGTAAAAGCTTAGTCTTTAAATTATACTTTTACTTATAGTAGTATAGCTATTATAACTACTATTTACTTAAGTATTAATAAACTTAGAATTATTATAAAAAAAAAAGAAAAAATAATGCTTTCTTTAAATAATATTTAATTTTTTTATAAATATTTAAGCTATTATTATTATAAGTATAGTATAAGCTAATATTATTAATATATATTTTATTATTAAAATTTATATAATAAAACTATTTTTTTTTAAGTTAAAGTTATTATAATTATTAAAAGCTTTTTTATTAAAGGTATTTAAAACCATAATTCTAGGTTCTCTTCAAGAGTAATAGGCTAGAAGCTAGGTATAGCCTTTAATATAATAGCTATTGTTATTATATTATAAATATTAGTAAGTAGCTTTATATTATTTAATAATATCTTTTAAAACCTATATTACTTATACTATACTTTTAGTAAGTATAGGTTTTATATTAGCTTCAGCCTTACTAAAGGACTTATAGCTTTATTTAAGGCTTATAAAGCTAGTAAAGCGAATATTTATTATACCTATATTACTTTTATAATTATATTTAGCTTAAGGCTAGTTATAAGCCTTAATATATTCTTTATTTTAATATAAATTAATATTTAAGGTAATACTATAATAGTATATAATTACTATAAAATAATTAAAGTAAAGAATATTATAATTTATATAATAATCTTTTATTTACTTATTAAGTTTTATTTAAAGCTAAGTAAGCTTTACTATATTTACTTATATACTACTATTAGCTAAGCAAAGCTTTTAATTAAAGTAAATAAAAAAATCTATAAACTATTTATTTAAATATTATTTTAGTTAATTTAGCTTTATAATTATATACTTTTTTTAGTAAGGGTTTATAAATATAGTATTAAAATAATTAAAAAAATAGCTAAGTATATACTAATAATTATTATTAAGCTTAAAAAATAGAGTAATTTATATTTAAACCTTTTATAATAGGTTTTACTAAATAAATAACTATATATTATAGTTAGTACTAATAAAGTCTAAGTTAGATCTTAGCTTATATATTATATAGCTTTACTAAGCTTAGAATAAAGCCTTAGTTTTATTATAAGAATTCCATATTAAAAGTAGTTTATATTTAAGTTATACTTATTTTAAATATACTAAGGTATTTATATAAAACGCCTAATCTATTAAGGCTACTTCATAGTATAATTCTTTAAGTTAAGCTAATATTAAAGTAATAATTTTATAAAGGTAGCATAAGTCCTATATTTTACTTAATTAAGCTATTTATTTATAATACCAAGGGTCTATTATATTATATTTATGTATTTACTTTAGTTAGGCTAAACCTAATAGCTAGTACCTTAGCTACTAAAACTATATAGAAAAAACCCTAAACTAGGGAGGAAAACCTATATATAGTAGTTTATATTATTTATAGTAGGGCTACTATAGTTTTATACTAATTTTAATTATATATAAAGCTATACTACTAGCTAAACTTAACTACCTTTATAAAACAGTATATAGTATAAAAGTAATATTAAAAAAGATTAGTAAAGGTATAGTAAGGAAGTAAAATACCTATAAGGGTAGTTAATATATTATAATAAGTTACTTAAAAGACTTATATTAAGTATTATATAAAAGTTTTATTATTTCTTTTAAGTTATTACTATTCTCTTAAAAACCTTTTACTAGCTTTTATACCTTAATAGTAATAGCTATACTAACTTATAGCTATTTATTAATAAACTAACTATTAGCTAACTATTAGTTATATAAGAAAAAAAAATTATAATATTTACCTTTTTTTCCTTATTTTTAACCTTTTTTCTTTTTTTTCCTTCTTTATTAATTACGTTTATTATGAGTATATCTCTATTTTTACTATTATAGTAGTATTACTATATTATAACCTTTAATTAATTATAGTACTAATAAAAATACTATTTACTAATAAAATTATTACCTTAGGGGTAAGTACTAATTTTAACTTAATATACTGGTATTACTAACTTATAGTATAGCTAAGCTAGCTTAAGAACTAGCTTTATAAAGCTTACTTAATATAAGCTAAAAATATTAAAAAATAATACTATTATACTAAAAATTAATTTCTCTTTAAGTTTATACTATAATTATTTTTAATTTATATAAGTATTAGTAATATATACTTTAAATATATAAAAGTAAAAAACACTTATTTAAAAGTAAGTAATATATTTATTATTTATATTAATAATAGATTAGTAATTAATTAATATTATAGCTAAACTAAAATATTATATTATACTAAAGAACTATTAAGTAAGTAATAAATATATAAAACCTTTATACTTTTAAAAAGCTTATTAATATTAATATATAGTAGTATAGTTATAATATTATTATAGTATTAATATAGTACTAACTTAAAAATAAGCTAAAGAGTATAAAGCTATTAAAAAGAAGGCTTAATAACTTATAAAAAAGGTAAAGATAGCTACTATAATAATAGTATAGATATTTAGTAATATTATAGTAGTTTTAGCTTTAATTTTAATTAAAAGTAAAATATTATTATAGGCCTACTATATAATTAATATAGTAAAGAAGTATAATAATATTCTATAGAAGATTTATGGGCTAAGCCTAGCTATAGTATAGGGCTATAGTAGTAAGGAGAATAAGGTAGTAAAGAAGAGTAAGGGGGAGGGTAAGGGCGAGGGGGAGGGGGAAGGGGGGGCCAATGGGGAGTAGGGCCGGGGCTAGCTATTATATTATATATATATAAATAAATATTATAAATAATATTAAAATAAATAATAATTATTATAAGCTAGCCTAAATAGCTACTATAATTTATTATTAATAAAGTTATTATTATTTATAAAAAGAAAGAAAAGACTACTATCCCCCTTTACTATATATACACTTTATATACAGTATATATCTATAGGGTTTACCCTATAGCTGCAATAGGTCTCCTTATACGCCCCTCTCCTGCTCCGCTTAGGATCCAAGCCGCTAGCTCAAATCCATCACAATTATTTTTATTATAATTTTTCAAATTTATATTATATTCTACTATATATAGTATATATATTTTTTAAATATATTGAAAAACATTAATAGTATTAGTAACTACATTTTTGCTACTATATAGCCTTTATCTTTATTTATTATTTATAATAAAGAGCTAAAAATAAGGGGAAAACTAAGTCAAGCCTTAGCTTAACTAAGAATAAAGGGAGTATAAATATTTAAATATAACTTTAAAGTAAATAGCTTTATAGAAGCTAGGTATTAGTCTTTAGTATTTATACTTATAAAATTAAGTAGTTTTAATAAAAAGTAGCTAAAGCATTTTAAATAAGCTTTTTTTACTAATTATATTATAATAGAATTCTTTTATAAGTAATTAGCCTTTTATTTTATTTATAAATAAAAACCCCTATTACCCCTTAAAGTAAAATTTCTAATTTAGTAACTTATTAACTAAAATAAGGTAACTATAGTATAAAATCTCTTTAAAGCTAGGATTTATATTGTTAAGTAAAAAGAAAAAAATATTACTATAATATAAAATAAAGTTCTTTAGTTTTAAAAGAAATTAGTAGTAAAAGTAAATAAAAACTAAGCTACTTTAATTTAAAAACCTTTTAATTAATTAGTTAGAGAGAATTTTATTCTTATTTATAATATATACTACTTTAGAAATATATTCTTTACTTAGAAGTTAATAATAAAATAAAATAAGCCTTTTTAAATTTATAGCTAAGTATTAATTATAAAAGCCTATAGACTCTAAACCCTAAATAGCATTATACTTAATAAAATAATTAATAATAATTATATTAAGAAATTTATACTTAATAATAAAGGTTAGTAAGCTTTTTTTATAAATAGTTAGCTATACTAGCTATTAAAATAATACGCTAAACCTAAACCTATCTTATATAACTTAAATAATAACCTTTAAGAGCTTTTACTAGTAAATACTACTTATAAAACATTTAATTAAATAGTTACTTATCAAAATAAACCTTCTTTTTTAAAGAGTATTTTAAAAAATAAAGAGGTTTTAAATAAAAAGGTACCTATACTATTATAATAATACTCTTACTACTAAATTAAAGTTTAGATTCTAAGCTTTAGTAAAAAGCAATAGTATAAATACTAAATATACTGCCTTTTAGTTAATTTCTAATTTATTATATTTACTATACTCTATTATTTCTTTATTTACCCTATTATTATTATTATATTTATTAACTCTTACTCCTTTTTCTATCATCTTTAGTTAGTAATAAGGCTTAATTTACCTTATTCCCTAAGGAGAGAAGAGCTTAATATTCTTTACTTATATTGTTTAATTAATTAGTTTTACCTTTATATTATACTTTATTAATTACTAAACTAATTATTTAAGGATTTATTTACTAACTATATATACTAAAGGTTTAACTCTTCCTTATTTATTTTTGTTTCTTTTTTTTTCTTTTTTTTCTTTTTTTTTCTTTTTTTTTTCTCTTTTTTTTAGTTTATTTATTTTTTAATTAAATAGTTTATTTACTTAACTTTAGCTCTATTATTTCCCCCCTATTTACTTTAAGTATCTTTGAATAATAAAGCCCTTTAACTCTATTATAATATAAAATAAGGAGAGAGAATGTTAATAAAAATAATAGGTACTATATTCTTATTTAAAGTACTAAAACTAAGTAATTGAATATTTAAAAGGTTTTTTATATTAGCCCCCTTAGCTTTTTTTCTTAAGAAAGGTATAAGAAAATAAATATTACTAGCTTTTATATAATACCCCTAAGCTTATACCTGCTTATAACTCTTGGACTTTTAAATATAGTTACTATAGGTATTTTTATAAATATTTCTAAAAGAAATATATTTATAATATAGAGTGCTTAAATACTTTATAAAAGCAGTAACTATCTTAAGATATATATTAGTATATAAAGAGTAAAATACCTTATTTATTATTTTATATATTTATATAAAAAAAGATGGCTTTTATTTAGGGTATTTTATAATTATTATTATAAAGAATCCCTTAGAATAGGTAAGCATTATAGAAATAATAATATTATTAAGCTATTTTTTAATATAAATAGGCTTTTAAAGTTTAGAATAAGTATATAAAACTTCTTTAAAAAGGTTCTCCTAAGGAAAGACTGCCTTAAAGAAGTTTAAATAATATTATAGCTAATTCTTAAGCTTTTTTCTCTAAATAGTAATTAGAGAGTATATAGGGATACTACCTTTACTAAGGCTAGTGCTACTAAGCACTAAGATTTAGAAAAGATAATAGAACTTAGAAGTTATTAGCTTTAGCCTCTATAATTTAATTAAATAAATTATATACTATATAGGTTTTAGTTATTATATAAAAAATTATGCTTTTATTATACTATACTAAATTATTTAAAGAAAAAAGAGATTATTTATTAACCTTTTAAGTAATAATATTAAGGATATAAAAAAGCTAAGAATAAAGATAGTTAAAATAATTTATAATAAAAAGGACTATTAAAGTATTTAAAAAAATAAAGCGTTTAAAAGGGAAAAGAGTTAGTAAAGAAAGAAGAAAAATAATAAAATAATAAGAGGGTGGGAGATATGTTTAAGAGCTTTATATAAAAAGAAGTATGCTATAAATTACTAACTTAAAGTTAATAGCTAGTAACTAACTAAATAGTCTGCCTAATACTTAGTCTCCTAGGCGTTTGTTGTTTTTAATAAAAATTAGGTGCTAAATTGCATTATTATAATAAATGTAGCCTTATACATCTTTTTTTTTTCTGCTTTTTTTTCTCCTTCTCTTTTCTCTTCTTCTTTTATAATCTAATCTTTTATAAAAGCTCCCTGCCTATATATGCCTATATTGCCTTATTTGCCCTAAGTCCCCTTTCTATAACTACCTATAATTCTATAAGATATACTATTTCTTTCTTTGCCTAAAAGGCCTATAGATTTTATTTTATTTATAAAGAAAAAGCTATATATTTATTTTTCTTAGTTTTCTATTATTTAAAGTATTTATTTAGCTACTAATATAACTAACTATATCCCTTAGTAATATAGAATTCTCTAGGATATTTAATATATTAGGCTTAGTAAAGTAAACTACTTTTATCTATAAAGTTTACCTCTTTTTATTATAATTACTAAATTATATAGTAGATTAGGTAACTTTTATATAACCTTAGAAATATTACTTATTACTATACTACTTAATTAAATATTCTTAGTATAGCCTATAGTCTTTTAGCTAAGATTTTACTAGCTATTCTATATAGTTTACTTTAACCCTTAATTATTTAATATAAATAGCTAAATAGAAGTAAAACTAATTAATAAAGGCTAAATAGAAATATAGTAGTAAGGATACTTAAGTAATATTTATAAGCTTTTATATGCTTTCTTTATAAAATATAGAAATAATTAGCTTAATTAGTTTACCCTTATTATTATAGGTAAAAGTATTAAGTAAGCCCTTAAAACATATATAGTTTTCTACCTTATAAGCTCTATATTAAAGATATAAATATTATAATTAAAAAATATAAAGCTAAATACTTTATTATATATAATAGGCTTTTAAATAATAATTTAGTTAATATTTAATATAGTAGCTAACTAAATATATATTTACTCTATATAGCTTAGTATAAAAAGCACTTGATTATTAGGTTTATTTACTTTATAAATTATTAAATAGCCTTTATCTTTATTTAATATATAGGCTGCCTTTACTTTTATAATACCCCTTTTAATAAATATAAGGCTAGGTTTAAGAAATTTATTAAAGAATTTAAATAAGTTTTCTAAATATTAAATTATTTATATAAATTTAAAGCTATTATAATTCCTAAACTAGCTTAAAGTATTATTTATAAGTATAGTTATACTTATTTTACTCTCCTTACTTATACCTTAAGGGGTTTTATTAAAATTTATTTTAGTAAGATTTTAAATAAATAAACTAAAATAAGAATACTAATAAAAGCTATTATAAAATACTTATTATTTAAATAGCCTATAGCTTATTTTAAGCTTTCTTTATAGTAGTAGGTATTTATAAATAATATTTTTAATAATTCTTTTATATATAGAGTTAAAATATAAAGAACTCTTTACTTATTTACTAATATAGCTATAAATAAGTTAGGATATACTATACTATTTAATCTTAACTAAGAATATTAATATATTAAGTTTAATATTAGTTATTTTAACTAAAGATTTAAAGGGAGATTTCTTTTACTTTAAATTCTTAGCTAAATAGCTAGAGGAGGCTATTTATTCTTTTCTATATTAATAGCTTAAAACTATTACTTAAATAATATTAAATAGGTTATAATATATAATTATAAGTAAGTATAGTTTTAAAATATAAAACTATAGAATTTCTAGGCCCTATTAGTAATTATAATATACTCTAAACCCTAAGTTACTAATAGTATTATTTTAATATAAATAATTTAATAAAAATAGAAACTTACTATTATTATAACTCTATAAAGAATAAGTTACCCTCCTTCTTTACTATTAATTTTATTATAAGTATTTAATTTAAAGGTTTTTTCTTTTAAACGTTCTTTATTATTATTATTATAAAATTTTAAATATACTTTCTTATTATAAGTATTACTTACTATTAATATAGATTTAATATTAAAAATATTTATATAGTTTAGGCAGTCCCTCTAGTCTTTTAAAGATATTAATAAGTAATATAAGTATAGTATATTAACCTTAAGTATTTTTATAAATCTTTTATAAATTTCTACCCCTTTATTTAATAGTTTATATCAAGAGAAAAAAGCTTTAAGGTAATACTAATAAAAAGAATTTATAATTAAAATATAAATATAGCTAAATAATAATATTATTAAGTATATTATAAAAAAAGTATAACCTAAAAAAGTGCTATAGTAAAAATTAAGTAAAGCTAATTATAGTAAATAGCTATAAGCTACTTACTTTAAAGAATTAAAAGGAAAGGAGTAAGATTTAGCTTATAATATATTATTAAGGAATGCTAAAGAAATTAATCTTTAGAAAGTAGCCTATATTATTATAATAGGTTTACTACTTAAGCTATATTATAAAAAGGTTCTTTAATATAAGATTTTAGCGCTCTTTCTTAGCTTTAAGTTATATTTATTAATGATTTCTTTAAAATTAATACCCTATAAGGCTTAGAAGGAAATTATAGTAAAGATATATATAAAAATAAAAGGTAATAAAAAAAAAGTAAAATCTTATACTAAAAGAGCTTAGTAATATTATAATATAATAAAAAGTTAATTAATTATACTAAAAGAATAATAAGAATAAAAGAAGAATTTAATAACCCTAATAATATCTAAGTTATTAAATAAGATTAAAAGAATAAAGTTAAACTAAAAGTATATGAAAATTATTTAATTAAAAGAGTTTTTATTTATTTAAGTTTTATTAATATTATTTTTATAAGCTTATAATAATCTCTTTAAAACTATAAGTCTAGGGAGGTATTAGATTAAGGCTAGTAAGATATAGACTTTAAATAAATAAAACAAGGTTATTATAATAACTAAGGGCATTAAACCTTAGTATAATATAATTAAACTATTTAATTAAATAGTATAAAAAGATTTTAAGCCCTTAAATAGTTAAAAATATTATTTATTTTCTATTGTTTAACTTTAGTATATAGGTATAAAAGCATTTATAGCTATAATATTCTAATTAACCTAGCTATAGTTACTACTATATTAAAGATATTTTACATTTTATTATAAACCTTTTATTATTTTTAACTTATTAATAACCTAAACTATTTAATTAGAAAGATTTCTAACTATTTATAACTTTTCTTATATAGGTTTCCCTCTCCTAAGTGCCCGCTTACCCCTATTATAATCTAGAATACAACGGGGAGCTCAGTTGCGTTTACGGGTATACCACCCGCTTTTGGTGTTGTGTTTCTTTTGTCCCCGTCACAATATAAATAAATTTACTTTAAAAATATATTCATTATAAAAAAAGTATTAAGTTTAATTTATTTTATATAAATTCATAAAAATATTATAAATTTATATTTAAAAAGGCTTAAGTAAGTTTAAATTACCTTAATAAAGAAAATAAAGTTGAGGTTAAGTTTTATTACTATATATTTAATATAAGTTTAATATACTTATATAGTAATTTCTTTTGATATTAATATTTTTTTATTTTAAAGTAAATACCTAAGCTAAAAATGATTTTAATAAATTATTATAAAATAATTTATAAATTAAGTAATTATTAAAATTTAAAGAGTATTCTTATTAATAATATATTAATCTTTAATAAAATTAAGCTATTATCATTATATAAGTATTATTAATTTTGTTAGCTATTATTATTATTATTATTATTATTTAATACTCTAGTTAGGCTAGGCCTAATAGCTAGTACCTCTGCTACTAAAACTATATAGGAAAAACCCTAGAGT